>WFAB01002090.1:0-59895 GCA_018977245.1 Lethenteron camtschaticum
GAGTGTGTGTGTGTGAACCTAGCCTAGCATCAGTCAGAGTGTGTGTGTGTGTGAACCTAGCCGAGCATCAGTCAGAGAGTGTGTGTGTGTGTGTGAGCCTAGCCTAGCATCAGTCAGAGGTGTGTGTGTGTGAACCTAGCCTAGCATCAGTCAGAGAGTGTGTGTGTGTGTGAACCTAGCCGAGCATCAGTCAGAGAGTGTGTGTGTGAACCTAGTCTAGCATCAGTCAGAGAGTGTGTGTGTGTGTGAACCTAGCCTAGCATCAGTCAAAGAGTGTGTGTGTGTGAACCTCGCCTAGCATCAGAGAGTGTGTGTGTGAACCTAGCCTAGCATCAGTCAGAGAGTGTGTGTGTGAACCTAGCCTAGCATCAGTCAGAGAGTGTGTGTGTGTGAACCTAGCCTAGCATCAGTCANAGAGTGTGTGTGTGTGAACCTAGCCTAGCATCAGTCAAGAGAGANTGTGTGTGTGTGAACCTAGCCTAGCATCAGTCAGAGANTGTGTGTGTGTGAACCTAGCTAGCATCAGTCAGAGGTGTGTGTGTGAACCTAGCTAGCATCAGTCAGAGAGTGTGTGTGTGTGAACCTAGCCTAGCATCAGTCAGAGAGTGTGTGTGTGTGAACCTAGCCTAGCATCAGTCAGAGAGTGTGTGTGTGTGAACCTAGCCTAGCATCAGTCAGAGAGTGTGTGTGTGTGAACCTAGCCTAGCATCAGTCAGAGAGTGTGTGTGTGTGAACCTAGCCTAGCATCAGTCAGAGAGTGTGTGTGTGTGAACCTAGCCTAGCATCAGTCAGAGANTGTGTGTGTGTGAACCTAGCCTAGCATCAGTCAGAGAGTGTGTGTGTGTGAACCTAGCCTAGCATCAGTCAGAGTGTGTGTGTGTGAACCTAGCCTAGCATCAGTCAGAGAGTGTGTGTGTGTGAACCTAGCCTAGCATCAGTCAGAGAGTGTGTGTGTGTGTGTGAACCTAGCCTAGCATCAGTCAAGAGTGTGTGTGTGTAACCTAGCCTAGCATCAGTCAGAGAGTGTGTGTGTGTGTGTGTGAACCTAGCCTAGCATCAGTCAGAGANTGTGTGTGTGTGAACCTAGCCTAGCATCAGTCAGAGAGTGTGTGTGTGTGAACCTAGCCTAGCATCAGTCAGAGAGTGTGTGTGTGTGAACCTAGCCTAGCATCAGTCAGAGANTGTGTGTGTGTGAACCTAGCCTAGCATCAGTCAAGAGTGTGTGTGTGTGAACCTAGCCTAGCATCAGTCAAGAGAGANTGTGTGTGTGTGAACCTAGCCTAGCATCAGTCAGAGAGTGTGTGTGTGTGAACCTAGCCTAGCATCAGTCAGAGANTGTGTGTGTGTGAACCTAGCCTAGCATCAGTCAAGAGTGTGTGTGTGTGAACCTAGCCTAGCATCAGTCAAGAGAGAGTGTGTGTGTGAACCTAGCCTAGCATCAGTCAGAGAGTGTGTGTGTGAACCTAGCCTAGCATCAGTCAGAGANTGTGTGTGTGTGAACCTAGCCTAGCATCAGTCAGAGTGTGTGTGTGTGAACCTAGCCTAGCATCAGTCAAGAGAGAGTGTGTGTGTGTGTGAACCTAGCCTAGCATCAGTCAGAGANTGTGTGTGTGTGAACCTAGCCTAGCATCAGTCAGAGAGTGTGTGTGTGTGTGAACCTAGCCTAGCATCAGTCAGAGANTGTGTGTGTGTGAACCTAGCCTAGCATCAGTCAGAGANTGTGTGTGTGTGAACCTAGCCTAGCATCAGTCAGAGANTGTGTGTGTGTGAACCTAGCCTAGCATCAGTCAGAGAGTGTGTGTGTGTGTGAACCTAGCCTAGCATCAGTCAGAGAGTGTGTGTGTGAACCTAGCCGAGCATCAGTCAGAGAGTGTGTGTGTGAACCTAGCCTAGCATCAGTCAGAGAGTGTGTGTGTGAACCTAGCCTAGCATCAGTCAGAGANTGTGTGTGTGTGAACCTAGCCTAGCATCAGTCAAGAGTGTGTGTGTGTGAACCTAGCCTAGCATCAGTCAGAGAGTGTGTGTGTGTGTGTGAACCTAGCCGAGCATCAGTCAGAGAGTGTGTGTGTGTGTGAGCCTAGCATCAGTCAAAGANTGTGTGTGTGTGAGCCTAGCATCAGTAGANTGTGTGTGTGTGAACCTAGCCTAGCATCAGTCAGAGAGTGTGTGTGTGAACCTAGCCTAGCATCAGTCAAAGAGTGTGTGTGTGAACCTAGCCGAGCATCAGTCAGAGAGTGTGTGTGTGTGTGAGCCTAGCCTAGCATCAGTCAGAGAGTGTGTGTGTGTGAGCCTAGCATCAGTCANAGANTGTGTGTGTGTGAGCCTAGCCTAGCATCAGTCAGAGAGTGTGTGTGTGTGTGAACCTAGCCTAGCATCAGTCAGAGANTGTGTGTGTGTGAGCCTAGCCTAGCATCAGTCAGAGANTGTGTGTGTGAGCCTAGCATCAGTCAGAGANTGTGTGTGTGTGAACCTAGCCTAGCATCAGTCAGAGAGTGAGTGTGTGTGAACCTAGCCTAGCATCAGTCAGAGAGTGTGTGTGTGAACCTAGCCTAGCATCAGTCAGAGAGTGTGTGTGTGAACCTAGCCTAGCATCAGTCAGAGAGTGAGTGTGTGTGAACCTAGCCTAGCATCAGTCAGAGANTGTGTGTGTGTGAACCTAGCCTAGCATCAGTCAGAGAGTGTGTGTGTGAACCTAGCCTAGCATCAGTCAGAGAGTGTGTGTGAACCTAGCCTAGCATCAGTCAGAGAGTGTGTGTGTGAACCTAGCCTAGCATCAGTCAGAGAGTGTGTGTGTGAGCCTAGCCTAGCATCAGTCAGAGAGTGTGTGTGTGTGTGAACCTAGCCTAGCATCAGTCAGAGAGGATGTGTGTGTGAGCCTAGCCTAGCATCAGTCAGAGAGTGTGTGTGTGTGAACCTAGCCTAGCATCAGTCAGAGAGTGTGTGTGTGTGTGAACCTAGCCGAGCATCAGTCAGAGAGTGTGTGTGTGTGTGAGCCTAGCCTAGCATCAGTCAGAGAGTGTGTGTGTGAGCCGAGCATCAGTCAGAGAGTGTGTGTGTGAACCTAGCCGAGCATCAGTCAGAGAGTGTGTGTGTGTGTGAACCTAGTCTAGCATCAGTCAGAGAGTGTGTGTGTGTGTGAACCTAGTCTAGCATCAGTCACGAGAGTGTGTGTGTGTGAACCTAGCCTAGCATCAGTCAGAGAGTGTGTGTGTGAGCCTAGCATCAGTCAAGAGTGTGTGTGTGTGTGAACCTAGCCTAGCATCAGTCAGAGAGTGTGTGTGTGAACCTAGCCGAGCATCAGTCAGAGAGTGTGTGTGTGTGTGAACCTAGCCTAGCATCAGTCAGAGAGTGTGTGTGTGTGAACCTAGCCTAGCATCAGTCAGAGANTGTGTGTGTGTGAACCTAGCCTAGCATCAGTCAGAGTGTGTGTGTGTGAACCTAGCCTAGCATCAGTCAGAGAGTGTGTGTGTGAACCTAGCCTAGCATCAGTCAGAGAGTGTGTGTGTGTGTGTGTGAACCTAGCCTAGCATCAGTCAGAGAGTGTGTGTGTGTGTGAACCTAGCCTAGCATCAGTCAGAGAGTGTGTGTGTGTGTGAACCTAGCCTAGCATCAGTCAGAGANTGTGTGTGTGTGAACCTAGCCTAGCATCAGTCAGGTGTGTGTGTGTGTGAACCTAGCCTAGCATCAGTCAGAGAGTGTGTGTGTGAGCCTAGCCTAGCATCAGTCAGAGAGTGTGTGTGAGCCTAGCATCAGTCAAGANTGTGTGTGTGTGAACCTAGCCTAGCATCAGAGAGAGTGTGTGTGTGTGAACCTAGCCTAGCATCAGTCAGAGAGTGTGTGGTGAACCTGCCTNGCATCAGGAGAGTGTGGTGTGTGTGAACCTAGCCTAGCCAGTCGAGAGTGTGGTGTGTGAACCTAGCCTAGCACAGTCAGAGAGTGTGTGTGTGTGTGAACCTAGCCTAGCATCAGTCAGAGAGTGTGTGTGTGTGAACCTAGCTAGCATCAGTCAGAGAGTGTGTGTGTGTGTGAATACCTAGCATCAGTGTGTGTGTGTGTGTGAACCTAGCCTAGCATCAGTCAGAGAGTGTGTGTGTGAACCTAGCCTAGCATCTCAAGAGTGTGTGTGTGTGAACCTAGCCTAGCATCAGAGAGANTGTGTGTGTGTGAACCTAGCCTAGCATCAGTCAGAGAGTGTGTGTGTGTGTGAATAGCCTAGCATCAGTCAGAGAGTGTGTGTGTGTGAACCTAGCCTAGCATCAGAAGAGANTGTGTGTGTGTGAACCTAGCCTAGCATCAGTCAGAGGGAGAGTGTGTGTGTGTGACCTAGCCTAGCATCAGCAGAGAGTGTGTGTGTGTGTGAACCTAGCCTAGCATCAGTCAGAGAGTGTGTGTGTGTGAACCTAGCCTGACACGAGANTGTGTGTGTGTGAACCTAGCCTAGCATCAGTCAGAGAGTGTGTGTGTGCTAGGCATAGTCAAGTGTNTGTGTGTGTGAACCTAGCCTAGCATCAGTCAGAGAGTGTGTGTGTGAACCTAGCCTAGCATCAGTCAGAGANTGTGTGTGTGTGAACCTAGCCTAGCATCAGTCAGAGAGTGTGTGTGTGTGTGAACCTAGCCTAGCATCAGTCAGAGAGTGTGTGTGAACCTAGCCTAGCATCAGTCAGAGANTGTGTGTGTGTGAACCTAGCCTAGCATCAGTCAAGAGTGTGTGTGTGTGTGAACCTAGCCTAGCATCAGTCAGAGAGTGTGTGTGAACCTAGCCTAGCATCAGTCAGAGANTGTGTGTGTGTGAACCTAGCCTAGCATCAGTCAGAGAGTGTGTGTGTGTGTGAACCTAGCCTAGCATCAGTCAGAGAGTGTGTGTGTGAACCTAGCCTAGCATCAGTCAGAGAGGTGTGTGTGAACCTAGCCTAGCATCAGTCAGAGAGTGTGTGTGTGAACCTAGCCTAGCATCAGTCAGAGAGGTGTGTGTGAACCTAGCCTAGCATCAGTCAGAGAGTGTGTGTGTGAACCTAGCCTAGCATCAGTCAGAGTGTGTGTGTGAACCTAGCCTAGCATCAGTCAGAGANTGTGTGTGTGTGAACCTAGCCGAGCATCAGTCAGAGAGTGTGTGTGTGTGTGTGAACCTAGCCTAGCATCAGTCAGAGAGTGTGTGTGTGAACCTAGCCGAGCATCAGTCAGAGANTGTGTGTGTGTGAACCTAGCCTAGCATCAGTCAGAGAGTGTGTGTGTGTGTGTGAACCTAGCCTAGCATCAGTCAGAGTGTGTGTGTGTGAACCTAGCTAGCATCAGTCAGAGANTGTGTGTGTGTGAACCTGCCTAGCATCAGTCAGAGAGTGTGTGTGTGTGTGAACCTAGCCGAGCATCAGTCAGAGTGTGTGTGTGTGAACCTAGCCTAGCATCAGTCAGAGANTGTGTGTGTGTGAACCTAGCCAGCATCAGTCAGAGANTGTGTGTGTGTGAACCTAGTCTAGCATCAGTCAGAGAGTGTGTGTGTGTGTGTGAACCTAGCCTAGCATCAGTCNGAGAATGTGTGTGTGTGTGTGAACCTAGCCTAGCATCAGTCAAGAGANTGTGTGTGTACCTCGCCTAGCATCAGTCAGANTGTGTGTGTGTGAACCTAGCTAGCATCAGTCAGAGAGTGTGTGTGTGTGTGAACCTAGCCTAGCATCAGTCAGAGAGTGTGTGTGTGTGTGAACCTAGCCTAGCATCAGTCAGANTGTGTGTGTGTGAACCTAGCCTAGCATCAGTCAGAGAGTGTGTGTGTGTGAACCTAGCCTAGCATCAGTCAGANTGTGTGTGTGAGCCTAGCATCAGTCAGAGANTGTGTGTGTGTGAACCTAGCCTAGCATCAGTCAGAGANTGTGTGTGTGTGAACCTAGCCTAGCATCAGTCAGAGANTGTGTGTGTGTGAACCTAGCCTAGCATCAGTCAGAGANTGTGTGTGTGTGAACCTAGCCTAGCATCAGTCAGAGAGTGTGTGTGTGTGTGAACCTAGCCTAGCATCAGTCAGAGAGTGTGTGTGTGTGTGAACCTAGCCTAGCATCAGTCAAGANTGTGTGTGTGTGAACCTAGCCTAGCATCAGTCAGAGANTGTGTGTGTGTGAACCTAGCCTAGCATCAGTCAGAGANTGTGTGTGTGTGAACCTAGCCTAGCATCAGTCAGAGANTGTGTGTGTGTGAACCTAGCCTAGCATCAGTCAGAGAGTGTGTGTGTGAACCTAGCCTAGCATCAGTCAGAGANTGTGTGTGTGTGAACCTAGCCTAGCATCAGTCAGAGANTGTGTGTGTGTGAACCTAGCCTAGCATCAGTCAGAGANTGTGTGTGTGTGAACCTAGCCTAGCATCAGTCAAGAGTGTGTGTGTGTGAACCTAGCCTAGCATCAGTCAGAGAGTGTGTGTGTGTGTGAACCTAGCCTAGCATCAGTCAGAGAGTGTGTGTGTGTGAACCTAGCCTAGCATCAGTCAAGAGTGTGTGTGTGTGAACCTAGCCTAGCATCAGTCAGAGAGTGTGTGTGTGTGTGAACCTAGCCTAGCATCAGTCAGAGAGTGTGTGTGTGTGTGAACCTAGCCTAGCATCAGTCAGAGAGTGTGTGTGTGTGAACCTAGCCTAGCATCAGTCAGAGAGTGTGTGTGTGTGTGAACCTAGCCTAGCATCAGTCAGAGAGTGTGTGTGTGTGAACCTAGCCTAGCATCAGTCAGAGAGTGTGTGTGTGTGAACCTAGCCTAGCATCAGTCAGAGAGTGTGTGTGTGTGAACCTAGCCTAGCATCAGTCAGAGAGTGTGTGTGTGTGTGAACCTAGCCTAGCATCAGTCAAGAGTGTGTGTGTGTGAACCTAGCCTAGCATCAGTCAAGAGAGAGTGTGTGTGTGAACCTAGCCTAGCATCAGTCAGAGAGTGTGTGTGTGAACCTAGCCTAGCATCAGTCAGAGAGTGTGTGTGTGAACCTAGCCTAGCATCAGTCAGAGAGTGTGTGTGTGAACCTAGCCTAGCATCAGTCAGAGANTGTGTGTGTGTGAACCTAGCCTAGCATCAGTCAGAGANTGTGTGTGTGTGAACCTAGCCTAGCATCAGTCAGAGANTGTGTGTGTGTGAACCTAGCCTAGCATCAGTCAGAGAGTGTGTGTGTGTGTGAACCTAGCCTAGCATCAGTCAGAGAGTGTGTGTGTGTGCCAGTCAGAGAGAGTGTGTGTGTGAACCTAGCCTAGCATCAGTCAGAGAGTGTGTGTGTGAACCTAGCCTAGCATCAGTCAAGAGTGTGTGTGTGTAACCTAGCCTAGCATCAGTCAAGAGAGTGTGTGTGTGAACCTAGCCTAGCATCAGTCAAGAGAGTGTGTGTGTGTGTGAACCTAGCCTAGCATCAGTCAGAGAGTGTGTGTGTGAACCTAGCCTAGCATCAGTCAGAGANTGTGTGTGTGTGAACCTAGCCTAGCATCAGTCAGAGAGTGTGTGTGTGTGTGAACCTAGCCTAGCATCAGTCAAGAGTGTGTGTGAGCCTAGCATCAGTCAAGAGAGANTGTGTGTGTGTGAACCTAGCCTAGCATCAGTCAGAGANTGTGTGTGTGTGAACCTAGCCTAGCATCAGTCAAGAGAGTGTGTGTGTGTGTGAACCTAGCCTAGCATCAGTCAGAGAGTGTGTGTGTGTGTGAACCTAGCCTAGCATCAGTCAGAGAGTGTGTGTGTGTGTGAACCTAGCTAGCATCAGTCAGAGAGTGTGTGTGTGTGTGAACCTAGCCTAGCATCAGTCAAGAGTGTGTGTGTGTGTGAACCTAGCCTAGCATCAGTCAAGAGTGTGTGTGTGTGAACCTAGCCTAGCATCAGTCAGAGAGTGTGTGTGAACCTAGCCTAGCATCAGTCAAGTGTGTGTGTGTGAACCTAGCCTAGCATCAGTCAGAGTGTGTGTGTGTGTGAACCTAGCCTAGCATCAGTCAGAGAGTGTGTGTGTGTGTGAACCTAGCCTAGCATCAGTCAGAGAGTGTGTGTGTGTGTGAACCTAGCCTAGCATCAGTCAAGAGTGTGTGTGTGTGAACCTAGCCTAGCATCAGTCAGAGAGTGTGTGTGTGTGTGAACCTAGCCTAGCATCAGTCAGAGAGTGTGTGTGTGTGTGAACCTAGCCTAGCATCAGTCAGAGANTGTGTGTGTGTGAA
Source organism: Lethenteron camtschaticum (assembly GCA_018977245.1). Lineage (NCBI taxonomy): Eukaryota > Metazoa > Chordata > Hyperoartia > Petromyzontiformes > Petromyzontidae > Lethenteron > Lethenteron camtschaticum. The sequence continues at coordinate 8,148 of WFAB01002090.1, forward strand.
CCTAGCCTAGCATCAGTCAGAGANTGTGTGTGTGTGAACCTAGCCTAGCATCAGTCAGAGANTGTGTGTGTGTGAACCTAGCCTAGCATCAGTCAGAGTGGTGTGTGTGAACCTAGCCTAGCATCAGTCAGAGANTGTGTGTGTGTGAACCTAGCCTAGCATCAGTCAGAGAGTGTGTGTGTGTGTGAACCTAGCCTAGCATCAGTCAGAGANTGTGTGTGTGTGAACCTAGCCTAGCATCAGTCAGAGANTGTGTGTGTGTGAACCTAGCCTAGCATCAGTCAGAGAGTGTGTGTGTGTGTGAACCTAGCCTAGCATCAGTCAGAGAGTGTGTGTGTGTGAACCTAGCCTAGCATCAGTCAGAGAGTGTGTGTGTGTGTGAACCTAGCCTAGCATCAGTCAGAGAGTGTGTGTGTGTGTGAACCTAGCCTAGCATCAGTCAGAGANTGTGTGTGTGTGAACCTAGCCTAGCATCAGTCAGAGAGTGTGTGTGTGAACCTAGCCTAGCATCAGTCAGAGAGTGTGTGTGAACCTAGCCTAGCATCAGTCAGANTGGTGTGTGTGAACCTAGCCTAGCATCAGTCAGAGAGTGTGTGTGTGTGTGAACCTAGCCTAGCATCAGTCAGAGANTGTGTGTGTGAACCTAGCCTAGCATCAGTCAGAGAGGTGTGTGTGAACCTAGCCTAGCATCAGTCAGAGAGTGTGTGTGTGAACCTAGCCTAGCATCAGTCAGAGANTGTGTGTGTGTGAACCTAGCCTAGCATCAGTCAGAGAGTGTGTGTGTGTGTGTAACCTAGCCTAGCATCAGTCAGAGAGTGTGTGTGTGTGTGAACCTAGCTAGCATCAGTCAGAGAGTGTGTGTGTGACCTAGCCTAGCATCAGTCAGAGAGTGTGTGTGTGTGTGAACCTAGCCTAGCATCAGTCAGAGAGTGTGTGTGTGAACCTAGCCTAGCATCAGTCAGAGAGTGTGTGTGTGTGTGAACCTAGCCTAGCATCAGTCAGAGANTGGTGTGTGAGCCTAGCATCAGTCAGAGAGTGTGTGTGTGTGTGAACCTAGCCTAGCATCAGTCAGAGAGTGTGTGTGTGTGAGCCTAGCATCAGTAGAGAGTGTGTGTGTGTGTGAACCTAGCCTAGCATCAGTCAGAGANTGTGTGTGTGTGAACCTAGCTAGCATCAGTCAGAGAGTGTGTGTGTGTGTGAACCTAGCCTAGCATCAGTCAAGAGTGTGTGTGTGTGTGAACCTAGCCTAGCATCAGTCAGAGANTGTGTGTGTGTGAACCTAGCCTAGCATCAGTCAGAGAGTGTGTGTGTGTGTGAACCTAGCCTAGCATCAGTCAAGAGTGTGTGTGTGTGAACCTAGCCTAGCATCAGTCAGAGAGTGTGTGTGTGTGTGAACCTAGCCTAGCATCAGTCAGAGAGTGTGTGTGTGAACCTAGCCTAGCATCAGTCAGAGAGTGTGTGTGTGAACCTAGCCTAGCATCAGTCAGAGAGTGTGGTGTGTGTGAACCTAGCCTAGCATCAGTCAGAGAGTGTGTGTGTGTGTGAACCTAGCCTAGCATCAGTCAGAGANTGTGTGTGTGTGAACCTAGCCTAGCATCAGTCAGAGAGTGTGTGTGTGTGTGAACCTAGCCTAGCATCAGTCAGAGAGTGTGTGTGTGTGTAACCTAGCCTAGCATCAGTCAGAGAGTGTGTGTGTGTGTGAACCTAGCCTAGCATCAGTCAGAGANTGTGTGTGTGTGAACCTAGCCTAGCATCAGTCAGAGAGTGTGTGTGTGTGTGAACCTAGCCTAGCATCAGTCAGAGAGTGTGTGTGTGTGTGAACCTAGCCTAGCATCAGTCAGAGAGTGTGTGTGTGTGTGAACCTAGCCTAGCATCAGNCAGAGANTGTGTGTGTGTGAACCTAGCCTAGCATCAGAGAGAGTGTGTGTGTGGTGAACCTGCCTNGCATCAGGAGAGTGTGGTGTGGTGACCTGCCTNGCCAGGAGAGTGTGGGTGTGTGAACCTAGCCAGCCAGTCGAGTGTGGTGTGTGAACCTAGCCAGCATCAGTCAAGAGNGTGTGTGTGAACCTAGCCTAGCATCAGTNGAGAGTGTGTGTGAATAGCCTACTCAGTTGTGTGTGTGAACCTAGCCTGCATCAGTCANAGAGGTGTGTGTCCTGCCTGCATCTAGAGTGTGTTGTGGTGAACCTAGCCTAGCATCAAGANTGTGTGTGGTGAACCTAGCCTAGCATCAGAGAGGGAGAGTGTGNGTGTGTGACCTAGCCTAGCATCAGNCAGAGAGTGTGTGTGTGTGTGACCTAGCCTAGCATCAGNCAGAGAGTGTGTGTGTGTGTGAACCTAGCCTNGANCANTCNAGAGTGTGTGTGTGTGCCTAGCCTGACANTCNAGAGTGTGTGTGTGTGCTAGGCATCGTCAATGTGTTGTGTGCTAGGCATCGTAGTGTTGTGTGTGGNACCTAGCCTAGTCAGTGAGANTGTGTGTGTGGATAGTAGCAGTGAGAGTGTGTGTGTGAACCTAGCCTAGCATCAGTCAGAGTGTGTGTGTGTGTGAACCTAGCCTAGCATCAGTCAGAGTGTGTGTGTGTGAGCTAGCATCAGTCNGAGAGTGTGTGTGTGAACCTAGCCTAGCATCAGTCAGANTGTGTGTGTGGAACCTAGCCTAGCATCAGTCAGAGANTGTGTGTGTGAGCCTAGCATCAGTCAAGANTGTGTGTGTGTGAACCTAGCCTAGCATCAGTCAGAGAGTGTGTGTGAACCTAGCTAGCATCAGTCAGAGAGTGTGTGTGTGAACCTAGCCTAGCATCAGTCAAGAGTGTGTGTGTGTGTGAACCTAGCCTAGCATCAGTCAGAGAGTGTGTGTGTGTGTGAACCTAGCCTAGCATCAGTCAAGAGTGTGTGTGTGTGAACCTAGCCTAGCATCAGTCNGAGANTGTGTGTGTGTGAACCTAGCCTAGCATCAGTCAGAGAGAGTGTGTGTGTGTGTGAACCTAGCCTAGCATCAGTCNAGAGTGTGTGTGTGTGTGAACCTAGCCTAGCATCAGTCAGAGAGTGTGTGTGTGTGTGAACCTAGCCTAGCATCAGTCAGAGGGTGTGTGTGTGAGCCTAGCATCAGTCAGAGAGTGTGTGTGTGAACCTAGCCTAGCATCAGTCAGAGANTGTGTGTGTGTGAACCTAGCCTAGCATCAGTCAGAGTGTGTGTGTGTGTGAACCTAGCCTAGCATCAGTCAAGTGTGTGTGTAACCTAGCCTAGCACAGAGTGTGTGTGTGTGACCTAGCCTAGCATCGANAGGTGTGGTGAACCTGCCTGCATCAGATGTACCTCGCCTAGCCAGNAGTGGTGTGTACCTCAGCATCAGTCNAGTGTGGTGTGTGAACCTAGCCGCTCAGTCAGAGAGTGTGTGTGTGTGTGAACCTAGCTAGCATCAGTAGAGAGTGTGTGTGTGTTGAACCTAGCCTAGCATCAGTGTGTGTGTGTGTGTGAACCTAGCCTGCATCAGTCAGAGGTGTGTGTGTGAACCTAGCCTAGCATCTCAGAGTGTGTGTGGTGAACCTAGCCTAGCATCAGNAGAGTGTGGTGTGTGAACCTAGCCTAGCATCAGTCNGAGANTGTGTGTGTGTGACCTAGCCTAGCATCAGCAGAGAGTGTGTGTGTGTGTGAACCTAGCCTAGCATCAGTCNGAGAGTGTGTGTGTGAACCTAGCCTGACACGAGAGTGTNTGTGTGTGTGAACCTAGCCTAGCATCAGTGAGAGTGTGTGTGTGTGTGCCTAGCCTAGCATCGTCAANTTGTGTGTGTGAACCTAGCCTAGCATCAGTGAGANTGTGTGTGAGTAGAGTGAGAGTGTNTGTGTGTGTGAACCTAGCCTAGCATCAGTCAGAGAGTGTGTGTGTGTGTGAACCTAGCCTAGCATCAGTCAGAGAGTGTGTGTGTGAACCTAGCTAGCATCAGTCAGAGAGTGTGTGTGTGACCTAGCCTAGCATCAGTCAAGAGAGTGTGTGTGTGAACCTAGCCTAGCATCAGTCAGAGAGTGTGTGTGTGAACCTAGCTAGCATCAGTCAGAGANTGTGTGTGTGTGACCTAGCCTAGCATCAGTCAGAGANTGGTGTGTGTGAACCTAGCCTAGCATCAGTCAGAGAGTTGTGTGTGAACCTAGCTAGCATCAGTCAGAGAGTGTGTGTGTGTGAACCTAGCCTAGCATCAGTCAGAGTGTGTGTGTGAACCTAGCCGCATCAGTCAGAGAGTGTGTGTGTGACCTAGCCTAGCATCAGTCAGAGAGTGTGTGTGTTGTGNACCTAGCAGCATCAGTCAGAGAGTGTGTGTGTGTGTGACCTAGCCTAGCATCAGTCAGAGAGTGTGTGTGAGCTAGCATCAGTCAAGAGTGTGTGTGTGACCTAGCTAGCATCAGTCAGAGAGTGTGTGTGTGAACCTAGCCTAGCATCAGTCAGAGAGTGTGTGTGTGAACCTAGCCTAGCATCAGTCAGAGAGTGTGTGTGTGTGTGACCTAGCTAGCATCAGTCAGAGANTGTGTGTNACTTAGCCTTGNTGNAGCATCGCANCTGAGAGAGTGTGGTGTGTGAGNTTGTGACTTTGAAAAAACCTGAATCAGTCAGAAAGTCTTCAAATCTAGAATTAGCCTTGTACGTTTAACACGTAGAATTTCGCGACCAATATCAATAATACATGTTTTTTGCGTTGGATCGAAAGGTTTGGGTTAGATTGATCGTGAGAGTGTGTGTGCGAACCTCGCCTGGCACTATGGTGAGGATTCATATTCTGGTTCTTTCGGTAAAGTCACGTAGAAGGGAAATAAATAAACATAAAATTATCACGACGNTTTGGCCACAACGCAAGCAGGTGAAGAATCAGAGCTGTCGAAAGACAGCGTCTTAATGAACACTGCTAAGCTTGGCAGCGTATTTTAAGCTGGTGGGAGGAGGAGAGCGCCTTGACAAAGGAGTTTACATATCAACAGAGGAATTTAGCATATTGATGACATGCAGATATGGGGTTAGTCACTCCTTGCGGAATGTGTAGGCGGTGGGGGTCTCAAAGTCATTATGCTCGTGTGTATTATGTAGGATTAGCAGTAATAAAGGTAGGTAATTTTAATAATAAAAACTGCGGCAGCCAAACCCCGCGTATCAAGTTAGTGCATTACGTGGAAAAAAAGAAAGGAGTTTCTAAAGAACTATAAATACCATAACTATCATACAATAAACCGATGTGAAACAACCCTAAATATAAACTACATCAATATAATCAATGTACTCAATATACTTTCCAATAAGCTGAGCTAAGTAACTGGGTATACACTACACTATATAATGAATACCATATAGGAACCGATAAAAAACTAAAATATAAACTACATCAATATAATCAATATACTCTCTAATAAGCTGAGTATACATGTCAACAGAGGAATTTAGCATATTGACGCTAAATAACTGCAATTACCACTACTANCATACAATAAGCCGATGTGAAAAAACTAAATATCAATATAATCAATGTACTCAATAGAAATGTATGGTGAGGGAGTTAGTGAACCAAGCTAGGTACCTGTAATGAGAGCGAGTGTGAGGGTGACCCAAACGTCAGGACATTATTATACAGTGTAGCCCAAAGTCAGGTCACATTAGATTATTATTGTACAGGGTGGCCTCACATTAGGTTATTATTGTACAGTGTAGCCCAAAAGTCAGTACATATTGGGTTATTATTGTAATGGGTTCCGGAGACACTTGTAGAGGTAACTTCTTTATTACAATCCAACACTCCAACACTCCAATTCCAACTCTCCAACTCTCCAACAGTCCTGATACTCTGTTCCAGCCTAGGTACACAGCCTAGGTACACAGCCTAGATACTCTACTCTGGCTACGCTCTGGAACTCGCCCTCACAAGGTCGTAGAGTCGGGAGTTCAGAGTCCACCACTGGCCCTCACAGCGTCCAGGGTTCTCAGATGGCTGTCTTGGGTCTTGAGCTACAACTGGCCCTGATCGTCCAGGGAGCTCCCCTTTTATGCCTAGTCCCCAACGAGGGTGGGCCGTGTGCGCCCCAGATATCCCACAGGCACACACAGCCCCCCCGTTGGTGGCGCCAAGGGCCCAAGCGCCTGGGCCTCCCAGGGTCCAGAGCCCCAGCAGCCCTCCTTTCTTATGTCACTACATTATTATTGTACAGTGTAGCCCAAAGTCAGTACACATTGGGTTATTATTATTGTACAGTGTAGCCCAAAAGTCAATGCACATTGGGTTATTATTTCCAGGTGGCCCAAAGTCAGGATACAGGTTATTACACAGGGTGGCCCAAAAGTCATGACACATAGGGTAGCCCAAAAGTCAGGACACATAGGGTTATGATTATACATGGTGGCCCAAATTCAATTGGTCTCCGCTCGATAAGCGAACATTTAGCTTGTTTTGCTTACAAATGGTTCTTAATGGCTCTCTGGAATGAGTTGTGGTGTAATAAATGGCACCCAAGTAAATGTTGATATGTTGAAGTCATGATGACTTTCGGCCTACTCGCTTGCTGTGCGTTATCATTTAAATTGTGCTTTTTTTTGCCATACCCACTTGCAAAGTTTTGTCTCGTGGCAATTTTGCTTTAAAGGACATCCTTCGATTTCAGAGCAGCTTTTGTTCCTTGTGGTTTCTTCAGCAGGGGATAATAATGCTTACGGTCATGAAAAATAATTTGGAATCTACTTCCCAAGTTAAGGTTGTTATAATTGAAGTAATCTGTTTTCAAAGTCCAAGTTGGCATGTTGACATTGCAAATCGCGTTTCCAATGGCTACGTCGATACTCGGTGCCACATTCGATGCCTCAGTCCTTGTTGATCCATCCTCTCTTGCACGTTTGCGAACCTCATCTTCGCAGGTAGCCGTTTTTGTTTTCACGGCCACAGTTTTGTTAATCTTCCATTCCATTTCAGAATGAGCACTCGCACAGTTAATTGGGTACCCACCTGATTGTATGTATTGTTAACGACAACTCTCTCGCGCGCGAGCGTTTACTTGCACATTGTCTAATTGTGTTACGTTGCCCGTCAGTCACGTGTGCTCTATTCTGTTTTGACAGATGAAATAAAAGCCGAAGCGGAGGTGCAGAGGTAAGGCTTGATGCCAATCGTCATACTTTTCACGCATTTACGATTATCCAAAGTGAATTATTGAATAAGAGGTATCCTTTATAATGTTTTTTGTCTTCTGTAATCGAGCATGCATTAAGCTCACCGCGTTATTCCGAATGAGGTGTATGCCACACTATTAGAGGTGCCATTACGAGCCTGTTTGTTTGATATTCTTCAAGCACAGCCACCTTGGAACAAAACGTTTTGCAACAACCGAATGGTCTTCGCATCTATAGTTCCTAAATGGCAACAGGTTACAAATTGCCCTTTACAGGGACTATACTGTAGTCCATTAAAACTAATAATAGCACTCGGGTTTCAAAAGTTAGACAATACAAAACTTAAGGTAATGTTTAACAACATAACAGCCATTTCATACTGAATGCCGATTGGTCAGTGTTTATGTGGACTCTACAATACTGATGTGTATTATGTTGAGGAGGTCCTTATGTTTGAGCACTGCCATTTTTTTACTTAGCACTTGTGTTTGTGCCCGGTGATTGAATTTATTGACAAATGTGTTTCAAGACAGGGCTTTGAGTGGCTTGAACTGAATAAGAAAATCTCATCGCACCATGTTGCTATAAACAAGTCCGGAGCTGTCGTTTCATAAGAGGAAAAGATAACCCTTGGATACTTTTGAAAATTGGAATTCTCTGCTTCCTATTTCAAAAAAAGTATTCCGTTTATAGCATCTACACTGGAGAAAATGGAAAATTGGTGTGCTGTATTTGGCACGGACCATGCCATTTTGTTGGCTTGTTGTCTGCTATAACCACAGTCAATGTTTTTGTCCCTTAAAGCACCCTGACGTGCAAGTTATTTTTCCATTCATGGTTTAACCTATACTCACCAACCAGAGTTGTAGACTTTACAACTTTCAACGGAGGAATAAGAATAGTCCTTGAAAATATATAACGTGGTTCCTGCTCGCTCCCTTGTGCTCTGTTATGGTTTTGTAATGATTATTATTGAACACATTGCTAAGCCTGTGATTTCAATGTCACAAGGGTGCCTTGTTTGGTGTAAATCCATGCATCGTTTTATCTGACGGCAGTGAAGCCTTGGTCATATATGCACATCTTCTTGGTTCTTTCGGTAAAGTCACGTAGAAGGGAAGTAATAAATAATAAAAATAATAAGTAATAAATAATAAAAAAACATAATGTTTTATTTTTTTTTTATTACTTCCCTTCTACGTGACTTTACCGAAAGAACCAAGAAGATGAATCCCTGTAGTCACGAAAGCTTTAAATCGAAACATAGATGCACAGTTTAGATTACAATTTCAAGGACTACTGGCTCGGTCCCCGACATACGACAGGATTGAGAATTGGAATTAGGTTTTTAAATGGCCATACTTGAGGCTGGTCCACAACATGAGTCTCCAGCCATCCTATGAATTCCAATAGCCAGCGAATAGCTTAAATGAAAGTTTTCCCGCATTGCTCTGTTGCGGCCAATTATATCTGCATACAAAAAGGAAGCGGTGACCGTACAAATGATAGGTCACTTGGGGCACAATTGTGCTCATTACATTAAAACCTCTGAGAGTAATTGTGGCATTGTACTTAATGGTTTTATGCGTTGAGATTACAACAGTGACCATAAACTGGCGAGCATGTGAATGCAGTCGCAGTATGTTGTGTTTAAAACAACACTCCTCCCCCTTTTTTTCCCCCAATTGATCTTTCGATGTCATGCCATGAGAAGAACTATCCATGTGGATCTCGCAGAGTCCGTGCACACCTTTCCATTAGAGAATGGTCTGCAGAGGTGGATATTGCAGAGACCTTTTCAAGTGACCTCTGTACAATGCAATAGGCAGCACTTTCCACCTCTTTCCAATGAGAGTAATATTTATCACATGAGTCAAACATAATTTTTTTATTCTCGGAGCTGCAATTTTTGTGTGCAGTCTCTGATGCCCAGACTGAGACCCATCAACTAACTACACCTGAGAACTCAGGTGGCTGAACCTGGATTCGAACCTAAGAATGTCACTGGTGTCGGCTCCGATACCCTGACCACTGAATCCACCTGGCCACCTCACCGGTATGCTGTGTTGATGTAGCGCTCGTTGCAATTGCAGTCCTCCGGCGGTGGTGGACGGCAAGGTTGGCTCGTCGGCACTGCCCCCATCCGCTCCAAGTCCAACTTCATCGAAGCGGACAAGTACTTCCTGCCATTTGAGTTGGCCTGCCAGTCAAAATGTTCCCGTATCGTGAGCACTTCCCTCGACTGCCTCCAGGTAATAATAACGAGAAGGATTTGTATCGCGCCGTAACATGGCAAGCCGTTACAAGGGTATTAAAACCCGTCCAAACTTGATGTTTTAATTATTATTGATATTATTATTGAACCAGTGACATCTGGAAGCGCCTCGCCAAGCCTCTGGACCCTTTCAGCAGGGTTGGTGTTTTGTATGTCAATCCACTGCTTTCCACATTGTGCGTGTTTTGGANGGGTTATTGCACCCGATGTCATTAACGGGTGATCAGGGTGGGTTGGTGAAGGTGGGGGAGCATATGTTTCGTCCAACAATGGATTTTTCTTAACTTGGTTATGCTACCCACAACGTAACCCAATTACATTTCACACCTTTAAAGAATGTTTCGGCTCAAATTCATTTCACGTTTCCAGCAATTTTAAACGGAAGCTTTCACGGCCAATATGATTGTAATTGGTTTATTTTGGTTTAGGTCCTATAAATAAAATTTGTGTCGTAAACCAACTTGAGACCTGAGCTGTTTTACAAATCTGATGATGCTGGATGTAATCTCCAGCGAAATATCGTTCCATTTAATGTTGTGAGATTACTCTGCCACACACAGGTGTGTGCTGAAACAGTAAATACATTTGGCACGTTTAATTCACTTGTCTCTTTTATTCATTGACTGCGTCAGATGGAGGAGGGTTTACGACCTCAACAAAAATAAACCAATTATAATAGTTTCCAACAAGTGTTCATATTTTTCCCCGTATTATTGGAGGTGGTGAAATGGCCGGTTTGAATGCTGGTTATTAGTGCCGATGTATTAACTAAAACATTGCACCGTATGCTTTGCAGTGGACGCTAATAACACGTGATGTCATCTGTTACAGTAGGCTATTGTTTGCTGGCGTCACGGTCAAAATGTTCTAAATTTGAAAATGTACCCGACAAATTTAATCGGTGGGAATGCGCGTAGAAATAATTGCCCTCCACTGTAACTAATTTTGGCAGAATCCTGAAATAAACTCATGAGACTCGGTGAGGTTTTCCTGGGCAAAGCAAGCATAATAATAATTTAGTCTGGTCAATATTGTCAGTTTATTATTTTTTTATTGCCGAGCAAATGCATCTTTCAAATTCAGGCCAGAGGCGTTAAGCCAATACTGATGGTAAGTAAATTGAATGATTGACGGATTCTGTGCCAATGACATTAAATCAGATGGCTATACCTGACAGTCTCCTGAGAAAAGGCTCATGTTGATCAATTTTGTTGCCTGTTGCAATGTTTAGGTTTTTTTTTACCCATAGCTTGTAGAAAAATATTCTTCCAGATCAAAATTCTGCCTGTAAAGGTTGCTCATCTCCTATTGATGGCGTGTAGTGACATCATCCAGAATCTTGTTGATGTGTTTTGGTTACATAGATTAGATTGTACACAGAGATGGGGGAAATGTTGAAAAACGTATGGTTTTATTAGTGGCACTGATGTCCCGATTTGCTGTTGTATGCAAGTGTTATTTTACTCTGTTGTTACTTCCAAATAGAAATCTCAGTACATTGAACTATCGGGATGTCAGTGTTATCTATGATGAAACACATAGCCATGTGTACAGTAGGTGCGCTGAGATTAAAGTAGGAGAAACGAGCGCAGCAGTGCCAATCTTAGAACAAAAGAGCAGGCACGCATAAACACATTTGTATGTCATGGAAAATTCTAGATTCATGATTTTGCCACTTCAGTCACAAGTATTAGGTTATTTTTATGTCAAATGCTTGTGTTGATAAACCAGTTGCTTTCAGGCTATGGTTTTGTTTGATTCTGAATTGAATAAAGTAAATAACCGCAAGAGCATTTTATGTATATCTGTGCCCCTTATCAGAATCTGCAGCGAGCATTGTTTTTGAAATAGCCTACAACTGTCGCTGGCAATACCCCTTGTTCATCCTGGCTTAAAAAATACGGTTCCGTGAGCCCGATTGTGACGGCGTTGTTGTGCGCCGCAGCTGGAGATGTATTTCCATAAAGAGGGCGCAACCAACAAAGGAGCACTACGTGGTGTGATTCCCCGCCCAGATTTGTTTGCTGAAATGTTTGTCTGGCCCTCAACGTTTTCCACGTGTGTCTGCGCAGAAACTGATAGCGTACGGGCATCTGACTGGAAACGCGCCCGACAGCACCACCCCAGGGAAGAGGCTTATCGACCGTATCATAGAAACCATCTGCGGGTGCTTTCAGGGTCCCCAAACGGATGAGGGAGTGCAGCTACAGATCATAAAGGTGCCACGCCACGTGTGTGTGTGTATGAGCCTGCTTCCCCGTTACTGCGTAGGTGAATTGTGGTGTTATTCAACTGGTGTTAGGCTCGTTTGCTCACGGACCTTGCTTTCTCTTGATACAGACCAGCCTACATGCTCTAAAACATTGCATCATCGCTTGGGAATCTTGAGTCATCTTTGCTTGTCCAGTCGAGGGTTTGTTTCTTTGTTTAATTTATTTGTATTGCCCGGCAACAAAGAATTGCCTGCATTTGTAAAGTAATGAATATTTGTAACAAGCTGCATCTTAATAAGATTAACATTCTTTTGGCAGTCCAATGTCAATAAGGGTCATACTTGTTTGTATTAAAAAATGTGTGAAACCCTCTGTTTACTCTAATTAGGGAAAATTATTCTTGCACGTATACACTGAACCAAATTTTTTATGTACTTGCGCATTTTAATCGTGTTGTTTCTTGTATATCACGCTACGCCTGACTTATCACTTGAGTTTTAGTTTTCAATGCTCAACAACTGAGACGAGGGGCACGCGTTGTGCACAAACGTGAGCCTTCAAATCCCAGACACCTCCGATTAGTGCGCTTGGCTACATGCGGCACGGAAGAAGTTCAACGCCACCACTCTCCTCTACACATGCACACAAACCGAGGGTGCTCACGGATGTTAACGCGCCCCGCTCCCGCAGGCCCTGCTGACTGCGGTGACGTCTCAGAACATCGAGATCCACGAGGGAACGCTGCTACAGACGGTCCGGACCTGCTACAACATCTACCTGGCCAGCAAGAACATGATCAACCAGACGACGGCCAAGGCCACGCTCACGCAGATGCTCAATGTCATCTTCGCTCGCATGGAGAATCAGGCGGTATGAGCGAAAAAATGGCTGGACGCGATTGTTTTTTTAACGCTTTTTAACGGAGGTGGAAAGTGTTCATGATCATTCTTTCCGTTTGTCACGTCGTACGACAATCGTTCATTGTGGGGCTTTAACTGTTACGCTGTAAAACGCGCCGTGAAGATGATCCAATTTGAATGAACCCCTTCGTATAAAGTTGTGTTGCGATGAAGGACTTACAATGTTGACAACCTGCCAGAATGTTCAAAGGGTTTGCCAAACACTTAAGAGCCGCAAACCAGAGCGTAAGCGCGGGACCATCGTACAGCACAGCAGAGGATTGCACTCTGCTGCCCGCTACCAATCCCTGTAGTCGTTTAACCAGTCAGTTGTGCAGGGTGGTTGCTCATCCAAGCACGACCCATGATGGGGTGGATCTCCGGCAATTTGCTCGCAGGCCATCTCTCTCCTGTTACACTGGGCTGCCCCCCGCCCGCCATTGTGCGCGACCGCACCTCCGTTTGCGAGGGGTTGACGTGCAGTTGNTTTTTTCGGCATGCGTCCGCGTTCGGGCGTTCTCAGCTGCAGGAGGCGAAACAGATGGACAGGGACAAACACGCGAGGCACGCGCACCAGCCGGGGTCGCAGCCCGGCGGCGAGGGCCAGCAGGCGGACGCGGATGGCACGCCCGGCACGTCGCACTCCCCGTCGCCGGCCCTGCAGCACGGCCACGTGGTGAGGCCGGGCGGAGATGCGTCGTGTGTTCTGGTGTTCGTGTAGTCTCGGCGTAGTCTCAAGTCTGATCACACGACACAGCCTGTGTGTGTGGAATTTGTCAGCCTTGTATGTATGTATGTTCAACTTCTTTCGCACTGTACGTAGCCAACCGTGCTAATCGGAGGTGTGAGAAAGGATATCAGTCCATCTTGCTGAAGTCACCTAAAGTTGTTTAATAATTTAGTTCATTCTTTGGTGTTGATGTGTGTGTGGGGTGCTTTATTTTTTAATCAAAGTTTATCACGCTAGCCGATCAATTCACGTGGTAAAACTTTTATGGTTCATATGACCCAAACAACATTTTTGGTCTACCTAAGTACTTTGCAGCCTGTATTAACATTAATAAATGATCTTAGTCTGCATGTTCATTCATAGTCATGTTCAAGTCTTTGATGGGGTAACATCATCATCACCATGCTTAATTTTTGTCCACTTATGGTCTAGTGGAGGCTCATTTACTGTTCAGTGGTTGTACTCTCCTAGTGGTCCCTACCACTTTAGATTAGAACCCCTTCGCCAACGTTTTCACATTCATTTTACTCATGTTTCCGAAATCCCATGGCAAGTGGGAGGTTATATTTTGTACGTTTAGATTTCGCTGAGACCCCTGTTTGGGACTCCATGCTCCTTCCAGTGTTTAATCACAATCACCCATTGTTCAGCATCTTTTTCCCCCCAGTTCAAGTTGAAATCTAGGTGAGACAGGAATAATACTTAGTACCGGTACAGAGATATCGACCGGGTATAGAGGAGTTAAAGAAAAAAATACTGTATTCTAGTGTAACGTTAATTAAAAGTGTTTGTTTTGACAAGAAACGCTGTGAGATTTATAGACTCGTAGTCTTTCATTTCCAACACCACCCTCAACACCACCCCTCCCACGGACGGACGGACGGACGGACGGACGGACGGACGGACGGACGGACACATTAATCTATTGGTGGTCTGGTCCACTTCGTTCCTACCAGTATAACCCCCCCAATCACTCGCTCGTGATCAATATACCCCCAATCACTCGCTCGTGATCAATAACCCCCAATCACTCCCTCGTGATCAATAACCCCCCAATCACTCGCTCTTGATCAATAACCCCCCAATCACTCGCTCGTGATCAATAACCCCCCAATCACTCGCTCGTGATCAATAACCCCCCAATCACTCGTGATCGATAACCCCCAATCACTCGTGATCAATAACCTCCCAATCACTCGCTCGTGATCAATAACCCTCCCAAGCACTCGCTCGTGATCAATAACCCCCCCAATCACTCCCTCGTGATCAATAACCCCCCAATCACTCGCTCGTGATCAATAACCCCCCCAATCACTCGCTCGTGATCAATATACCCCCAATCACTCGCTCGTGATCAATAACCCCCCAATCACTCGCTCGTGATCAATAACCCCCCAATCACTCGCTCGTGATCAATAACCCCCCAATCACTTGCTCGTGATCAATAACCCCCCAATCACTCGCTCGTGATCAATAACCCCCCAATCACTCTCTCGTGATCAATAACCCCCCAATCACTCGCTCGTGATCAATAACCCCCCAATCACTCGCTCGTGATCAATAACCCCCCAATCACTCCCTCGTGATCAATAACCCCCCAATCACTCGCTCGTGATCAATAACCCCCCCAATCACTCGCTCGTGATCAATAACCCCCAATCACTCGCTCGTGATCAATAACCCCCCAATCACTCGCTCGTGATCAATAACCCCCCAATCACTCGCTCGTGATCAATAACCCCCCAATCACTCCCTCGTGATCAATAACCCCCCAATCACTCGCTCGTGATCAATAACCCCCCCAATCACTCGCTCGTGATCAATATACCCCCAATCACTCGCTCGTGATCAATAACCCCCAATCACTCGCTCGTGATCAATAACCCCCCAATCACTCGCTCGTGATCAATAACCCCCCAATCACTCCCTCGTGATCAATAACCCCCCCAATCACTCACTCGTGATCAATAACCCCCCCAATCACTCGCTCGTGATCAATAACCCCCCAATCACAGAAATGCCAAACCCTCCCACGGACGGACGGACGGACGGACGACGGACGGACGGACGGACGGACGGACGGACGGACGGACAGTCGGACGGACGGACGGACGGACGGACGGACACATTAATCTATTGGTGGTCTGGTCCACTTCGTTCCTACCAGTATAAATGTGCACATGATAAGCCACTCCATTGAGCTATCATTTGTGGCTGGTTCGCTTCTGAAAAAGAGCTATGTAGCTTAGTGGACCTTACCTGGTAAAATCAAAAATAGTTTAGTTTTAAGAAGAGCCATTGCCCAAAAAGTCGCCTATTAATGAGCGGTGTTATGGACGAGTGTGAGTTTTTATTATTAGTAGTAGTTATGCCCCACTGCCAACTTGTTTTCACTGAGACCGTTTAATTCTAAATTGGAATTGCGGTGTATCCATATTGTGGCGTGTGCCATTCCGTATTTTTGCNTTTTTTTGTTGTGATGACTAATTAAACACATTGCAGTCCCCATTGACTGGGGAAGCTGTCGGCACAGAGCAATTAAGATAGTTGGGGTGGAAAAGGTTAATTCCTGGCAAGTTTAGTGTACCAGCTACTGTTCTACAACTTCGACCAGGGACTTTGAAAAGAAATAACCAGACACCCTCAGAGTATTTCGTTTCTCTTAATTACCAAGGAACGGTGGGGATTATAGCAATATTTGCATTTAAAGTTGCTTGTTTATCTAATTTAAATATATTACATTTGAATAAAAGTTTGTTACAATATATGAAGAGGANTTTTTTTCTTTTTGTTTCACGGATTTATTTTTGCTTGATTATTTTGAGATGTTATTAACATGATAAAATTTGTTCTCATTGGTTCGTGCTACCTTTTCATTGCTATGTTTTGTCCATTACATTTTTTCCAAAATCAGTTGAAAATAACCCGTTAAATATGACATTGCTTTTCATTTGTCAAAATACCAATCATTGGTTCATCTTCCTTCCCCCCCCTCCCGCCATGCTATGTCACGAGATAGTCCTTTTTATTCGGAGTTCTTACAAATCATCTTATCACCAATTTGCTATAAAATGTCTTAATACAAGTTGATATTTCAGAACCACTTCTGACTTATACGTTCAAGGGGCACTGCCACTTCTCACATGCCCTGATGNTTTTTTTTATCACATGGCAATCGCTCTTTAGAGCTAAGGCCATCAACTCGTCACACTGCTTAAGAATCTGGTTTGCCACTGTTTGTTGCGTGGATTCAAACGCGAGGATGGTCATCAACGTTCTGACCCAGTATATTCTCACCCCCCCCCCCCCCCCCCGCGAGCCATCCAGCCACCTCCTAGTTAGCGATAACCAGGTCGTGATTATTGCTGAGTGTGCCAGGTTTTCTTCTTGGGAGTGTTTTTGTTTGACTTAACCCTTGGTCGTTGGTCGCGACGCAGGGCGATGCGGAGGGCGGAGGTGGCATCGGACGAAGGTGGTGCCGGCAGCGGCGCCGCCGTGTTTGAGGCAGCAGGAGCGGAGAACGGCGTGGACGGGCCTGAGAACGAGCAGACGGAAGCGGACCGTGCCATCCCGCCTCACGGTGAGACATCGCACCTCTCTTTCCCCTATCCCCACCTCGGTGGAACAAAGGAACGTTCCGTGAAGCAGCGTCTCCAAACGAGTGGTACGGTTAACACCCTTTCTCTTCTCTGAAGAAGGTTAAACGTCAGCATAAAAACCGGTCGTGAGAATTGTTCTTCAAAGGCACGTTTAAAATACACACGTGTAGAGGTGATACGCGCTGGGATTAGAGATCGTATGCCAGCGCGTAATGATTGGCTGTGTAGGTGGTGACGTGCGCTGACGGTGGAGGATCAGGGTCAGCGGGTCGTGGTTACGGGGTACTGATTGGCTGTGGACCGGTGACGTGCTGAGAGGGAGTGATCGGGTGCAGCGCGGTGTGATTGGTGGAGGAGTGTTAACACGCGCTGGGGAAAACGGATCGTAGAGAGAGTGCGTCGTGATTGGTTCATTAAGGAGCGATGCTCACGTTGAAGTACGCATCAGCTCCGCCTCTCGTGAGCAGGGGCTATAAAAGGGGATGCACACAGGCGTGAGGGCAGTGTGTAACCAGCGAAGAATGAAGACGGGGATGAAGACCTAGGGCCCTGCGGTACCTAGTCCCGCTGTCCTAACGGGACCGGGACTCTGTGTAACCCAGAGGCGAGTGTAGTGTGTGTAGCCAGAGGCATAAGGTCTACACGAGCCGAATGCAGTGTGTGTAGCCAGGGACATAGGGTCTACACGAGTCGAGTGTATTGTGTAGCCAGAGGCATAGGGTCTACACGAGTGAAGGGTATCGTGTGTAGCCAGAGGCCTAGAGTTTACACGAGAGTAGTGGAGTGTGAAGTCGTTGTATTTTGATACGTAAAGATTTAATAAAAGTGTGTTCCCGTCAAGAAGTTCCTGCCGTCAATTCCCATACTTCACACGTGACGGTTTCAATTAGTTTGGCTGTCGGGCGTTGGAAAATCTAAACACAAATTTGGACAGATCATTTCCTGGCCTAACCCGAGAAAGAAAAAATTACGGAAATAATTTAATTAATCTTTGTGTGTGCACTTGCCCAACAGTCTGTTAAGGCTATACGGGGATCTTTGTCTTTTTTGTGGGGTTTCAGACTCTCACGAACCAAGCTGTGTTGAGGACGGGGAGACCCTGAGCCTGTGGTCGCCGCGCAAGAGATCGTGCAGAAAATCCTCAACGAGGTCGTCTCCACTGTGGCTGCAGGTGTCCGATGCAATGCACAACCCATGGCCGTTTACCCTCTTGTGGGTTTCCAGTGATTGAGGGCAGCTCAGATGTGTGGGTGTGCTCTGTGTCCTAGGTTTAAGGTTTTACGAGTATTTGGCTGCTATAAATTTCCACATGATAACCCACTTTTTGTTGCGCTGTCGTTTGTGATAGCCAGGGTCGCTTCTGAAAAAGAGCTTTGTTGCTCGGTGGGGATTAGCTGGTAAAATATTAAAAATATTTTTTTAAATAGTGAGTTGAAGTCGTGTCGTAGCATGGTTGGCAATGGGGCCCCATGGTGCAAGGAAGGAAATGAGCTCCCTGTCCAATTTCCGCCACCCACTTTCATAGCCTGGAACCCTAAACTATTTAAACTATTTCACCAGGTAAGGCCCACTGAGCCGTATCGCTCTTTTTCAGAAGCTACCTGGCCACAAATAATAGTTCAGAGAAGTGGCTCATCACGTGGAAATTGACAGTAGCCAAAAACTCTAAATGCGCTTTGATTCTAAATGTGGAGGGAAAAACGGGTGGACCCGGAGAAAAATCAACGTGGCCACGGGGAGAGAGACACAACAGCTACAAATATACAGCAAATGTCAGAGTCGGGATCGAACCGACGACCTATATACCAGGTGAGGTAGTCTCGCCACCGCGGCGCCCTGGGTTCTGTCCCGCGCGTAGGCGCACCGTTTCATTTGCACCGCCTGCAGGCTCGATAGCTATGCCACTGGATCTACTATTGGCTTACAAAAGCCTCCTTTCACAACTTCTATTTTGGGGTGTAGGGTGGGAGTTTTATTCCCAACCGATTTTTTCCGTGACAGGGAAGTAGAGTTAATTCTGATTGCAAATTATCTTTAAGTGCCGGTGACACATTGCCATGGCCAGAAGAGCTAACCGCTAACAATGTGGAAGTAAACGTGCGTGAAGGTCAATCGGGCACACGGGGCCTCTAGCCACTTCTGGTAGAGGCCCCCGTATCCCCGCTGTCAGTGAAAGTCTCTTTATAAAAATAGTAAACAACCACAAAAATCATAGCACAGAATTTTAGCATTTTTTTCGTGTACATTTTTTTCCCGTGAAATACATTATGGCTTTGTTTAATTTCAAAATTTTTAAAATGTATTCCTTAATGCCATCTTAATAATGATTGATACATTTTGTTAAAATTTGAAAAAATATATATCTATGGCACGATGGAGATTGTGGGTTTGAATTCAGGAAGCCACCTATGAATGAACTGGGGACTCTAGTGTCGTGATATGAGTGTCTTAGCCCATTCAAACTGACTGCACNAAAAACATATTGAATTACATGTGATGTAACACTTATTTGTCGAAATCACACCTGACATCAGTTTGACTGATATGAGACAAATGTTTCTTTGTCGCAGTGAGAAACACATGGCATGATCCACTTCTCTGTGAGCATTCCCAGGATGCTGATAGCACAGTTGGACTAAAACTGGGGAAAGAACAAAACATTTGGTAAATGTGATAATAACTTTGTGCNTTTTTATAATTAGGATTTAGGTTCATTGGATGTTTCGCTTGCACTTACAGATATAATAGGTCACAGTACAAACGTGATACATCAATGTTTGGCATGACTGAGTGCATGGATGCATACCATGTTTTTTAAAACGCTGAATTAAATATAGGGACATGCAGTCAAGCATTGACTTTAAAATGTCACGTTGAATAGGTTAACAAATGAACATTTTAAATCACATGAAATACATTATCATCAAAAGGAAAGAAGAAAAAATCTCTCAATTTCCTGATGAACCACACATTCCATGTGGTTGGAAACTATTGAATAACCGCCCCAATTTTAATTCTGCAATTTTAATTAATGTATTTTGTTATAGAAATAATAAGCCACTTCAAGGTCGATATTTAATTGGTACATTAATCGCCTTTCTGAAATAATTTGCACCGTTTAGATAAATAAATATGCATGAAATAGCTTCAGTTTATATGATTATTTCAAGTAAATCAGAGGTTTAGCCAGGTGGTGCAGTAGTGAGTGTGTGGCTTTCGATCGGAGGGTTATGAGTTCAATCCATTTCGGGGTCAGCTATACAAGTCAACGGTGGGTAAGACTTGTATATAATTGCTCCTGTAAAAGGAATGTGGAATTTCCAGCAATTGCTTCAGACTGAAAAAGAGATGAGCAGCGTTCAAATATAAATACAAAACTTTATAATAAAGTGTTGCGGTTACCCTGTTTTCCAAAACTTAGATACCAAATAGAGCAAATACGGAAACTCACTTTGCCCTGACAGTTGGCTGTCGGCTTCCGAACCGCTAACCCAATACTTCCGAAGACAGACATGTGTTGGAAAGGGTTACACAATCCATGTGGGTATGCATGCACGNTTTTTTTCCCCGAACTAAATTTATTTTTTAATAATAAACAACGAGGGGCTTCTGTGCTTCTAGAATCAGAAGACGGGAGCGCGGGAAGCCACACTGGCACTCTGGATGAGGAAGGGAGCGGACCCAACGACGCAGAGCCCACTCACGCCAACGGGGTCCCAGGAGGAACCATCCCACCATACACGCCTTCCCTGCCCGACGACCGCATCTCTGTGTCCTCCACAGACACGCAGGTGAGGGGCGTGTTGGGCGCGTGGGTGTAACACGTCGTATTAATCCCCCCCCCCCCCCAAGCCCACTCCGTCCTTCTGCAACTGCGACAGATTTTGCTACGCTTATAGCCCATGAGCCGGGATCGGGTATCTCGCGTGTAAGTACCACCCGCATCTTCGATTAGCGCGGTTTGGCTACGTACGGTACGGAAGAAGTTCAACATTTCGACGTATCTGTGGTGACATCACTTTAGTGGTTCCAATTTTGTGTTGCCATTAACAGTGGATAGCCATTTAAAGTGAGTAAGTTATCAATTCATTCACAATTAAACATACACGTAAATGAGTTCTTTTGCAGGTTTGCTATTTTACGTGGTTCAAATTTACGATCTGGCCGATCGACTATTATTCGGCATGGTTATGACCAAATCGCCCAATCTCATCAGATTTCAGAAGCTAGTCTGGGTTGAGCCTGGATTTTTCTTGGATGGGTGACCACAATTCATGACAGGTGGATATTTCTTGGATGGGCAGCAGAGGGCTGTGCAGAAAAATCCCGTAAAAAAAATTGTACTTCTATTCCCCCACGTCTATGCTCACCGTCTTCACCAATCGACACTGACCAGCGTGGGGAAGCATGGTCACATAAAGGGGTGCGGAGAGCCTCATCCAGCAGTGGATTGACAAAAGAGCTGTACATGTACAGTCTTCATGTTCACGTAGAAGTGAGTGGCAAGATGTGCTCATGCCTCCCGCTGTTCTTGAGTTGCGGTTTGGATTTAGACGTTATATAAATTCAAATTTAGATTTGTTTTATGTTTTGTCGTTTTCATTATTATAAAATGTGGCCCTTCCTGGGTTCGGGCGCTTGTAACGATCTCGGAAGTAATTCTGTAATATCTGCTTACGTGGGCCATTCTCCAAATGACAGGATGCTGATAGCACTTGCACATGTAATAGGTCACAGTACAAACATGATACATCAATGTTATACATTCAAATAGTAAATTGTGATTTGTTTTTAATGTTTTGTTTGTTGTTTATCTTCAGGAGTCTGGCGTGGCACCTGGGCAGCCCCCAGTGGTGAAGTTCTCCCACATCCTGCAGAAGGATGCGTTTCTCGTCTTCCGCTCGCTCTGCAAGCTCTCCATGAAGCCACTTTCCGACGGACCCCCGATCCCAAGTGAGCTCCTGATACGCAACAATCAGGCACTTGCGCAAAATTTGGGGAAAACGTCACGGTAAAAATTCCAAAATTGGCTAAAGAACACAGCAGAACAATGCGATTCTTATGTTCTGCTCGCTAAGTGCGAGTGGATGTCAGTTCGTCTGACACTGATCGATTGTGAACGTTTTTATTGAAATGTCCCCCCCCCCATCCCTCCATCTTAGGTCTCACGAGCTGCGCTCCAAGATCCTATCTCTGCAGCTGCTGCTGTCGGTTCTCCAGAACGCCGGGCCAGTGTTCCGCACCAACGAGATGTTCATCAACGCCATCAAGCAGTACCTGTGCGTCGCGTTGTCCAAGAACGGGGTGTCCTCCATCCCCGAGGTCTTTGAGCTCTCGCTCGCCATCTTCCTCACCCTCCTGTCCAACTTCAAGACCCACCTCAAGATGCAGATCGAAGTGAGCGCTTTGACCGGCGAGTTTCTGTTGGGTTTGTTTTGCGTTCGTGGGACCGACTACGTGGCAGTGTTGGCTAATTTTTTCCCTTCACCCCCCNCCCCCCCCCCCCCACAGGTATTCTTCAAAGAGATTTTTCTCAACATCTTGGAGACGTCCTCAAGCTCATTTGAGCACAAGTGGATGGTGATTCAGACTCTCACGCGAATTTGCGCAGGTGCGGTTAAAAATATTGGATAGGTATAGATGCATTTTAAAAGAATGGATGGATTGTATTATCCATAATAAAGGTTTTTTGGATTAGATTGTCAATTTAGTAGTAACGAATTGGCATGTTCTATATACGTGACAAACCTTGCTAATTGGCTGTGTCGGTGGTGGCAGGTTTAACGACGCATATTTACGGGATCTCACCCCAAAAAATCTTTATTTTGGATAATGGATGGAGTCTTAGTTGACATAGCCTAATTTAGACATATGCATTTTTGTTATGATTCTACTTAATTCAGCCTAATCTAATCATTAGTTATAATATGAGAACTAATGTTCTTCCAAAGGAAGGGAAGATAGCGTTGTTTAAAGGTGAAGACGTGTATGTGATTAAGAAAACATTTTGCCATCTGATTATGATCATGAAAATAATACTTGTGTCTGGTTGTTTAATTTCCCCATCCGCACTTGCAGATGCACAGTGCGTGGTGGACATTTACGTAAACTATGATTGCGATCTCAATGCTGCAAACATCTTTGAGCGATTGGTGAACGACCTGTCCAAGATTGCCCAGGGGCGGAGTGGCCAGGAGCTCGGCATAACTCCCAACCAGGTGCGGAGAAATGTGTAAAGACTTAATTTGTAATGGCACTAAATGAGCGTATTCCACTAATGCACCGTACGTTGCCAACCGTGCTAATAGGAGGTGTGGGGGAAGGACAACAAACTAAGCACAAAAAGCAATTCTCAAGAAATTATTTTCAATCTAGATTTAAAATTCCATCGCTCCAGTGACTACCTAATGTATAAGAAGCACCGAGGCTTTGTGGATCGTAGGCACGCATAAGTTCATCCCTCCAGCGATTCGATGTCACGATTTGCGGTTTTAAATTGCGAGAAATGGTGGTGAGATGTTAATTGCCTCGCCTGGTATACAGGAGGTCTGGGTTCGATCCCGACCCTGACGCTTGTATATTTTGAGTTTGTATATTCTTCCCGTGGATTTTTTCCAGGTCCTCCGTTTTTCCCTCCACATTTATCAACGTGTTTAGAGTATTTGGCTGCTATACATTTCCACATGAGCCACTAAGTTGAGCTATCATTTGTGGCCAGGCCGCTTCTAAAAAAGAGCTTATAGGTCAGTGGGGCTGACCTGGTAAAATAAAATAATTGATAGTTTAAACACACCTGCGTTCAACCGCCTGCCAGTAAGAGGCAGTTAATGTTGAGAGTTTGCGTCGTGTCGGCTGATGTCGCTGTTCAATCTGTGCAGGAGTTGAGCCTTCGCAAGAAGGGGCTGGACTGTCTGGTGTCCATCCTCAAGTGCATGGTGGAGTGGAGTAGGGACCAGTACATCAACCCAAACTCACAGAGCAATCTAGGTAAGCTTGGTATCTCTACCCTCATGCGCTGCCTGCTCGCACGCGCTGAGAGAAACGACGAAATAGCATTCACTGCGTTCTGTTTGCCTGCTTGCTTACTTTATTTTCTCCCCGCATGAGGTGAATAATATAAATAATAAATAATGTTGACACACCGGCTTGCGGAAAGGTCGTCCGTTAAATTGCTTTAAAGAAAAGATAAATATGCTGCTTGTGCTGGAATAATAATGGTTCATGTGGAGCATCCCCTGTGAAAAACATTTCATGGAATGCGCTCTGTCATCCGATTTCAGAAGCTCATCAGGGCATAAGCCTTGATAGTGTATTGATGGGTGACCCGCATTTGCAGCAGGTTGGCTGCTGCGTGGCTTCGTGTGAGCAGCAGTGCAGTAAAATCTCCATTATCATTGTGTATCTGTTCTACCACATCTGTGCTCCCCACTTTCGCCAACTCCCACTGACCAGCGCGGCGAAGTGTGGTCTTATAACCCCCACGGGACCCACACTTTGTAGAGAAACCTTCAGCGGTGCATCTATATAGTGCATCGAAACGCAGGGCAAACAGAACACTCGTGGTCACGCGCATCGTAAATCCGTGCACTTAACGTCGACAAGAATGTTGGACAGATGTGGTGCCACGAAATAAATACTTTACAGGAAAGTATGAGATGGAAAGGGCGAGGTGTTGTGGCAGCACAGATCCATGAAATGCATCGAGCATGGCCTCCGGTACAAAAGAATACTTTTCATTTTGTGGGAACGTTGAAGTAAGCTTATGTAATCTTAAATGGTGGAAACCATTTGGATCTCCGTGGATCTCATTTGCTCCCTCTCTCTCTGGATCCCAGATGGACCTCTGTGTAATCCTCTGTTCCCCAGTGGATCCTTGATTGACGGTGTTAACGTGCCATGTTATTGAAGGGGATTGTGTTATCTTGGTGTGCTGAACTGTTTTGTTATTTTTCCTCCATTTTGCCCAAGCTTGATAAATCCGACTGATACAAGTAAATTTATTTTTATATTTCGTGCGTAGGTATTATGGCACTCACGTTGGTGCATGCGGTCCCGCAGTCCACGTAAAGGATTCTGATGGATTCTGTACAAACGACGGGTCAGGGAAGCATCCCCACACCTCTTGTGTTTGTGCGTGCGTGCGCGGGTGTGTGCGCGGGTATTCTGGCACTCGCGTTGGTGCGTGCGGACACAGGGCAGGAGCGGCCGGCGGAGCAGGACGCGACGGTCGACTCGCGCCANCCCGAGACCATCGGCCGCTACGGCAGCGTCAACTCGCTCGACTCGACCGCCTCGTCGGGCATCGGCAGCGTGAGCACGCAGCTGTCGGGCGCCGACAACCCGAGCAATTCGAGGTCCTCAAACAGCAGAAGGAGATCATCGAGCAGGGCATCGAGCTGTGAGTTCGCGTCCCAGCGGGCGCCGCGAGCGCTCGCGAGTGTGGTTAGCACGACTGATTTCTGCGACGCGTACGTTTTTTGAACTTTTATCGCGGCGTACGTGGCCACCCGTGCTAATCGGGGTGCGACGGGGAAGGACAACAAACTAAACACGAAAAACGGCGATTCGCTTTGCCTATTGTTTTCCCTCCTCTCCCTCAAGGTGTTTTGTCGTTTTAGANGCTGCTGTTTCGTGAATCGTTGAATTAATAAAAAGACATTCATTTTATGTAGTGACATACATGCGAATATCTTCCCGTAACACCGTACGTTAATTATATAGAAGGACCAAATCCCATATAGAGCCACTGCCAAGCAAACTTAAACCCTACTATGAATAAAAACAAATTAAGAAATGTCACCAAAACAAAAAGCACAAACAAAACACATTCCNGTGGAGGGAGCTGGTAGGAACGTTGGGTTGCTCGGTCAATGGCCAGGGTCAACGGCGGCGTGGTGTATTCCGCAAATATGCCCGACTGAGGCGGGCACAAGCCGGCGTGAGTAGTTTAAATGTTGAGTTTTACAAGGGCACCACGGAGTGACCAGCCCTCCCACCCAGCCCCACCTCTCCATCCCCCAGCCCATCCTCCCACCCAGNCCCTCCCACCAGCCCTCCCTGCACGACGGACACAATAATCCCTGTGGGCTGGTGTAACCAGGAGGTTCCTACCAGTAAAAGTTTATCACAACAAAGACATTTTCTGTTGTACCTCTCCTGTACCCTCCTCAACCCAGATATCGCCTTTGAAAAAGAACATGCAAGATCAATGTGTCCCTTCTTCCCCCCAATAACAAATAGAAATACAATATCAAGTGAAACCCAAGTAAAGCTAAATAAATCTTGACTTAAAGCTTTCGTGACTGAAGGAATTCATATTCTATGGGTCTTTCGGTAAAGTCACGTAGATAGGTTCAAAGAAAATTGCAAAAATGACAAAAAAACTACGACGTTTCGATCGCAACGCAAGTGGTCGTCATCAGGAGTAGTTTTTTTTATTTCTTGNTTTTTTTGCTTATCTACGTGACTTACCGAAAGGCCCATAGAATATGAAACTAAATACATTGTACAACCAATAGGTTCCAGAGTGTAAATAGTAAAAAGTGATGCACGCTTTAAATAACCGCGATAGCGGAACAACAGAACTATTTAAAGAAAACAATAACAAAGTAACGTGAAATTAGAGCAAACAAAATACAGAAGCGAATGCAATAACAAAATGCAATAAAACGGAGTATACACTCAGCAAATTGCTTTGGCTGCGGTAAGACATGAACCCAGCCTGCCGCAAAGGAGAATGCAGGTGAAGGATCAAATGCCACGTTCTCTGCTGCTGCTGATTGAGTGCGACGTGCATAACTTGTCTCGAACTTGCCGTTCTCGCACCAGGTTCAACAAGAAACCCAAGCGCGGAATTCAGTTCCTGCAGGAGCAGAACATGCTGGGCACCACGACAGAGGACGTCGCTCAGTTCTTGCACAGCGAGAACCGACTGGACTCGGTACGCCCCTTGATAATAAAGAAAAAAGTTAATATATTTTGGTATTTTTCTGCCTTTGTTTAGCGCGGGACTATTACGAAGGTGCTTTTTATCATGGACCGGTACACAGTTTGCGAGTAGGTCGCGCTGTTGATCTGTGGTTTTACCCAATTTGGTACTTTGTTGGTTATTTTGAAAGTTTCTTCATGTGTGGTCGATCACCAATGAGAAGACTACCAGAGAGTGGTACTTTATTCAAGTGTCTGGGGAGTGCTATTGATGTTGATCCTAAGATTAAATAATGATGATGATAATAGTCGTGTGAATTTATTGCCACTTCTGGATCACACTCGTATTATCTATGGAAATGAGGATAATAGGAAGAATCCATCTGTAAAATATGATTTTTCATGGATTGACTGGAGCTAGGGAGAATTAGTCACGGGTAGTGTGGCTGCGGATGTTGAGTTCCTTTTCAAAGCGCTGGTGCGGTGTGCACGAAGTGAAATGTTATCTCGCCGTATCCCATGTCCTATGCAGACGCATCCATGCAGGGCAAACAATGAAACAGACGACTCGGCCATCAATATTTAATATTTTTCATGGTGACGAACTTTATAACGTTGATCTATTTAACAGGATAATTTTGAAGCACTCTTACGACGTATTTAATTCATGTCCACATACATTCATACAAGTGCCCATGCAGTGACAATACATTATTTGTTTAAAAACAACAAACTTGTTAGCAGATCACCGCCTATGCACACGCGCCAAGTGCTTGATATCTCTTCGCGCTTGTTCAAACTACGTTTTGTAGAGACGTCCGTACCTACACATTTAAAAACATTGAAATGTAATATCCTGATGGGGTTGGGAGCAGTAGCAGCGCACTGTGCTGTGAATCCTGACAACCTGGGTCTGATTCCGGTCTACGGCTGACATGGGTGGCAAGTGCAATCTGAACCACTCCTGGGTCTCTCTCCNCCCCCCCCCCCCTCCAGCTCGCACCGACGAGTGTGGTGGAAATATGGTGTCATCCCCCATGACTGATCCGGCGGGGATGTACGTTCATCCAGTAGTTGGTTGACAAATTACTAAATCTGTAATAACTCGCCTTTTGCTCGTCCAAGGATGGTGTATTGCAGTAAATCTGAAACTTGCAAGCGAAAAGCAGACCGCTACGTGATATTCATTGCATCCATTCGTCTGCAGTTTGTAAGGCGCGGTGACGCAGACTTATTTCATTTTCAGGTTATAATCCCTTGTTCATTATGACGTCCTTTTTACTTTGATGTCTCAATAGCGCTACAGAGATCACGTGACGTGGGGGTTCTGCCTTTGTAGTGAGGGTTGTGAGTTGACGCCGAGGAGGGGGAGGAGCCGCCTCGGCCCTCATGTGGAGTGACGTCAGCTGCTAATTGTTATGAGTGGGGGGGGGGGTGCTCCATGTGGAGTGATGTCACCTGCTCATGATTATTAATGAGGGGACTGGTCGACGTGGAGTGACGTCACGAGCGTTGCACACAGACATTCTTGGCTCATTATAGTAGGTAATAATAATGGGATGGTGTCCATTTGGAGGACGTCACCTGCTCATGATTATTAATGGGGGCTGGTCGACGTGGAGTGACGTTACGAGCATTAAGGACGGACATTCCTCGGTGATTATAGCCGGTATATTAAATATAATGTGACGTCACTTCTCAGCTCGGGGCCTATGGGCCACCATGTGTATCTCTGAGGCATTGCAGTTGTACGACCTGATAATTATAGCTTTGGGAGATATTGGCAGCGTGAAAGTGTCGAGCATCCAACACATTTCTTTAGANTTTTTTTAGCATCGCTGCTCGTTTTTAAAGCAACGAAATTCCCAGCATGACCCGGTGGGAAGAGGTGCAGTACGCCCACTCTATTGCAGGCATCGTGAGGGATTGGACGTGCCTGCAATGATACACGGCAAAGCTTGAGCGAAGAAATGCTCAGCACGTGGTCTAACCCGGAAGACCACACAATTGGGTTACAATTGGCTTGCGNAAAAACCTACGTGTGACAAAGGGGCAGCCTCCGCCTTCCACAATATTTAACCCTCATTGCTCGTCNTGTGTGTGTGTGTGCATGTGCGTGTATTGGTGTGCGCCTGTCTCTGCAGACTCAGGTGGGAGACTACCTCGGGAGAATGACAAGCTGAACAAGGAGACCATGTACACTTACGTGGACCAGATGGACTTCTCCGGGAAGGACTTTGTGTCGGCGCTCCGCCTCTTCCTTGAGGGTTTCCGCCTGCCCGGAGAGGCCCAGAAGATTGACAGGCTCATGGAGAAGTTTGCCGCTCGCTTCTGCGAGTGCAATCAGGGGTGAGTGCCGTGCTGCATGCTGCTTTGCAGGGTCACGGTGAGGGATCCGATGTTGGCATTGGTGCAACACACACACAGCGCACGAGGAAAGTGCTCGGACGCTTTTCATGCGGCGTCCGGCATGGCTGTTGCTGGCAGGGGGCCTGTTTACGGAGGTGTGTGTGTGTGGGAGCAGTAGCATAGCGGTTAGCACGCTGTGCTACAAACCTGGCGATCTGAGTTTGATTCCCACTCACGGCCAACGCGAGTGACGATTATCTAAACCGGTCCAGGACCTCCGAGGTCGACTACTCAAATGAGTACCTGGTTCGGTGTGAGAACATCGCCACTNGGGAGACAAAGGCGGTCGGCGGGCGTGGTGTTAGCCAACCCCTCGTGTGCCCTGCCGGCCTTCATAGTTGCTCGTTAACAGCACTTGCCCCGGCAGTCTATTCATGTTTTTAGAGGCATCTTTGTTCTTGTTTTGTGTTTATGTATCTATGCTTTATGTACATATGTATTTGTACAGGCCTCTTGTAAATCCACTGCTGGATGAGGGCCCCAAACCAGGAGGCCCTCATCCAGCAACTACTCCAGCAATGAAAAATGATAGGAGTTGTTCGTAAGTAAGGACTTGTCTTTCTTTTTATTCGACGTGTGTGTGTGTGTGATTTGCATCGCGCTCGCTGAAGGTATGTATGCCTTAAGGGAAATCGTGTACTGTATACGCAACTGCGCACAATTCTGAGTCACTTATAACTGCTTTGCCGTTATTTATTGCTAATTATAGACTCAGATTATTGTCCTATCATCTTATAGAGTCCCTGGCACGTAACAATATGCTACACAGTGGCAGTAGGGTCGCAAAATGCTGATTTATTACTAACAAACCCCAATGATCCGATCAAAATTAGGGATTTTGATCGGATCATTGGGGAGCACGTGCCCCACCCCCCCCCCCCCCCTGGCTCCGCCACTGCTCCAAACAGTGTGCAGGGCATGGCAATTATTTGACACTCTACTGGTTCGTGTGTGTTGGTGATGGCAGAGAGAATAGATGTTGATTCATAGTCCGGTATAACAATGCATTTTTTCTGTATTGCGGTAATGCGGCAACCTGTAAACCTGTTTCGGGCACGGTGGTTGTATGAGCCAGGCGCGGCTTTGCCCAGATTTATTGGATGCATTTTGTGTGATTTGGTTTAGAAGCCTGTGCTTTATACTTTGTAATCATATTTAAAGCCCGATGACACATTGAGGCTCTTTTTTTTGCAATGGAGACACAAGGGGCAAAATTACGCTGAAAAAGTGAATGGCTTACTTGGTAGCAAGTAAGCCATTCACTTTGGTTGATTACGTATTTCAAAGATTGCTATCTTTAGACGTGACTTAACCGAAAGAACCAAAGAATAATTCCTGCAGTCACGAAAGCTCCAAAATTAAGATTGAACCACTTCTACGGGGAAGTTTTAAGCTTATCTTTTTCTCTCTCTGGCTATTTGTTCTCTCTGCCTGTGTCCTCTCTTTGGAATTTTCACACTTAAATTCTAACTTAGCAATCTTTGAAATACGTAATCAACCAGGCTATGCGTTAATTGTGTGTTGACCGACTCTCTGTGTTGCATTACATCACATTTCGATATTTTGCGAGGTTATTTAATTTTAGTGTGCCTTTCTCCTAATTTTCAAGCTTGCGTGCCGTGCCACGTCGTCATCTTACTTGCGCAGCAGCAACACGTTGCCGTCCACTCATTGATATGCTAATTTTCTCTGCCCCTCCCTCTCTCCGTCCCCCCCCCCCTCTATATTTAAGGGACCGTCACAGAAACGACCCTCTCTCTGTGCCGATATGTGTCCTCTCTCTGTGACCTTGTGATGTCTGTCTGCTTGTATGTCTGTCTATAGTTTTCTAGTTAGATTTTTGTTGCTATTTTTTTATGCCTGATGATGATTGCTTGTGTTGCAATCGAAACGTCGCTATTATTTTAATTTATTATTTTATCTTTAGACGTGACTTAACCGAAAGAACCAAAGAATAGCTCTGTTACATCTGTCAGAAAGGCAAGATGCCATTTCCATTCTGCATCATTGAGCTCTGGTACTTTGTTTTTTGAAAGCAGAAAAGCTGTAATCTGTGGAAGTAAGTCATAGAAACGTTTCAAAACTCTCCCTCGACTCAGCCAACGGACTTCTGTGTGGTACAGAACATCTTCATAGTCAACATTTAGTTCAGAAATTCCTGAAATTGTCTGTGGTTTAGTGCATGAGCTCTAATGAAGTTAACACAAGATACCACAATTTTCATAACAGAGTCCCACTTCAGTGATTTACTACACAGCGCTTGTTGGTGGATGAGGCAGTGTATGGCTATTGGATGAGAATGGTTATGTTTGTCCATCTCTTGGTTAATGCGAGCAATTACTCCTTTCTTAGACCCCACCATGCTAGGAGCACCATCAGTTGTCACACTGGCTAGTTTAGCCCAGTTCAGCTCCAAACCATTCACAGTTTGGCAAACTTTCATAGATATCCTCTCCTGTAGTTGTTCCTTTGATGCTTTGCAGTGCAGCAAGCTCTTCTGTGACTTCGAAATAGTCATTCGTCCCACGAATAAAAATTAAAAGTTGTGCAGAATCACGAACATCATTGCTTTCGTCGAGTGCCAAGGAAAAATAGGAAAGTTTTTTTGTGGAGTTTTGCAAATGCTGATGCAAATTGTCTCCCATTTCTTCAATCCTCCGTGTAATTGTAGGTCCTGAAAGACTCACTACTAAATAAATCGGCCTTCTCTGGACACATCTCTTTAGCAACAGAAAGAAGGCATTCTTTAACAAATTCTCCCTCCACGAATGGTCTGCCAGTGCACGCTATTAGCTTGGCAACTTGAAAACTTGCTCGCAGTGATGAAATATTTAGCTGCTTCTGCTTCACAAAAGTATTTTGCCGAGTTGTTAATGTATTTTTCAGTTTTAATATTTTATATTTTCTCACTTCTCCGACCAAACAATCATATTTATCTTTATGTTGAGTTTCATAGTGTCGACGTAAATTGTATTCTTTGAACACAGACACTATATTCTGGCATATCAGACACACATCTCTTTCCTTGTACTGCATGAAAAAGTAATCATAAGTCCACTGTTCTTTGAATATCCTACACTCCGAGTCAATTTTTCTCTTTCTTGACATCATTGTTTCCTAGGGAGTCAAAATTGCTATTAGTAAAATACCAATATATATACAGCGCTACAAAACAATATACCAGCAATAACTTTGCCCACACAGAGACATACAGACTGCACTGCCCATCAATGCAGTCTGATTGGGGAACTCCGCTTTTACCCCAGGCTCACACTGGTGCGGGTGCCATTAAAAAGTTCATTACACCTGCAGTTTTGTTCGCAGATCGCAGTACATCCCCAGCACACAGGAATATCACTGGGAGTGGAGCCGAGGGGCAAGTGAGGGAGCTGAGGAGGGAGAGCCAGTCAAGCGCAGCCAGGGGAGGGCTGGCAGCCTTAGGCCTGGGGGCAAGTCCAGTCAATTGGCCCATTGAACCATTCACCAGCGCAGCCCAATGAGTGCCCACCGCCGCAGCTCAATCAGTGCTCACCAGCGCCCAAATCAGTGCTCGCCACCGCAGCCCAATCAGTGCCCATCACCGCAGCCCAATGAGTGCTCACCAGCGCAGCCCAATTAGTGCTCACCAGCGCAGCCCAATCAGTGCTCACAAGCGCAGCCCAATTAGTGACCATGGCCGGATAAATGTCCTCGGCGGGCCGCATGTGGCCCGCGGGCCGTAGTTTGAGGACCCCTGGTTTAAAGGCTCCTTCCGCCGGGCAATAGATCTCCCCAAAGCCTCATAGGCCGCCTGTAGCGTGGACTTGCTGTGCGAGGGAAGGGAGGTGTAAGAGGAGAGTGCTTCTTTGCCCAGAACGGATGGCAGCGCTCGTAGTGCCTCTTGTCTGTCCACTCGAGAGCGTGGAAGGCAGCCTCGAATCGGCGGACAAACCCCCCAATCTTCTTCCTCAGCCACGAACTTGTCGACGGGCCCCAGCCGACGCGGCCGTCCGGCCACCTGCTCTCCGTGTTGGGTGTTTAGCCCTGGGGTTTTGGCGGAGCGGCGGCGGCTGGCGTGACGAGGTTGGTTGCGGCTCCCGCCGGCCGGCTGGTCGGCTCCGGGTCCCGTGGCCTCTCTCCCGTAGTATGCGTGGGGTGGGGTCCCGGTGCTGGCGGGCCCCCATAGGGAGCCTCTGCAGTAGCTCCTGGAGTGCCCTCTCCACGCGGGCCATGCGGTCCTCCATGGGTCCTCCAGGCGATCCGGGCCCCTGCTGCTGCTTCTGATAGCAGGCCCCTTGTTGCCCGGATGGGAAGGATCCCCGGCCCCTGCTTCCTCTTCCCTCGGCTTTTCCCGGGGATTCTTCTTTGTAGCCATTAAGATCCCACCGCTGCCACCAAATGTAAAGGGGAGCCGACACGAGATTGCAGGGGTTCGTCCTTTATTCCTTTCTTCCATTCACACCTGTCCCCAGCCGTCCCAATCTCGTTCCCGCCAAAGGCCCCTTCTTCCCGCCCGTTCTCTCCTTATATCTCCTCGATCACCCTCCACTAACCCAGGGGTCTCAAACTCGCGGCCGCGGGCCAATTGCGGCCCTCGGGACGATATTTTGTGGCTCCCACCTTAATATGAAAGTTTAATGTTAGTGCGGCCCGCGAGTTTTATATTGTAGCAACCCCGCTGTTAGCTGCTGTGTGGGACAATGTTATGATGCTCTGGTTTCCTACTGTGTGCCTGTCCAGTGAATGCGGCATGCATGTGAGTGACATGGAGGGCGGGTCGTGTGTGTGTACGTGTGAGAGTGAGTGAGAGAGAGAGCCGGGAGAGAAAAGAGTGGTTTTGGATGTGCGGAGAGCAGGAGGGTGAAATTCATAGTTTTCCGCCCTCTTTCGCGCAGGTCATGATGTATCCAGTGCTTTATTTGTAAATCACAAGGTGCCGGAACGCTAAGTACATATGACAGCGCACAGGTCCCGGAACGCACATAAAGCAACGCTTAAAACAGCACACACATGCCACTTACAATGCATGGGACTTATTTAGGCTATACTGCAGTGACGGTATCAGTTTTGTGTCAGTGATTAATAAAGTGGCATCTTGAGCAAAGGCGACTTCTGTGTCCAGCGGAGAAAACGAACGGAACACACACACCATTTGTTAAATTGAAGGCAAATTCAAGGGACACCACGGCTCCTTTACACACACGCTGCGCTGTGAGGTTTTGGGAGCTTTTTACGCAGAGGGATTATTCTAAACCGCAGCAGTTTATAACACGTCATTGAGCTAATATCTACATTTTACAGTCTGGGCTGTTTTACATTATTATTTACACCTGATATGTGTGGATGAATTTTAATGATTTAAATTCCTCATCCTCTGGTGGTGACATTTACGCACCGAGCCACAGACTGCACATGACGATGTGCATAATTATTTTGGTTCATCTTAGAAGTCTGCAGATTATCTTGTTATTGCGTGGCCACAAATTAGTAATTCATCCACCGATGTCAACTGGGGCTCCGTAATTTTCTAGTGATTACATTATATTGTTATATTTTATTTTAATCATTCTTAAAAAACTTTTTTAATATTCATTTTTTCTCGATACGAGAGGTACCGGATCTGCTCAAATAAGTCCCGGAACGCAGGCAAGCCAACACGCCGGCACAAAGTAAGCACAAAAATGTATTGAAAAATGTGATGTGACTGAAGGCAGCGAAAGCCCGACAGTGGCCAGCAGCATTTGAACCCCGTGGTCACACAATGACGCTGCCTCATATAGTCCTCTCCTCTCCTCTTCGGCTCTCCACTGTGGAGCGCGTCAAAGCGCAGATCCACAGCTCACCGGCTCAGATCCCCGTGCTTAGAACAGAGAAGCGTGTATAGTAGCAGCCGCTACAGCTATGTCTGCCTGTGACTGGGGTGTGGGACGAAATCTGATGGGAACGCATTACCCCCCCCCCCCCCATAATCTACGCACCTGTTGTTACCGTAAAAAGCGGAAATGACGTGCATTTGCGGAAATTACGTCTCCGTGCGTCGCTGGTTGGCTAAACACTTGACTGAAACTTTATTGCGTGAGCGACAGCAAGTGGAATGAATATAGATCTTGTCACACAGCCCCAATCATGTCTTTTTCAAAGCCTGCAGTGAAGAGAAAGGTTGGTGACGAGCACAGACAATTTCAGGAAAAGTGGAGATGCAATATTTATTTGTTGAGCACATGAGCANCCCGACGTGTCTTATTTGTACAGAAAAAGTCGCGGTGCACAAGGAATACAACCTCAAACGTCATTACTCAACTAGACATGCTGAGGAGTATGCAAAATACCAGGGAGATGAGAGAGCCAACCGGGTTGCCAATCTTAAAACATGTCTACTGAGGCAACAACATGTCTTCAAGAAAGCAACCAAAGAGAATAATGCAGCAGTCGAAGTAAGCTACGTGGTTAGTGAGATGATTGCTAAGGTAGGAAAGCCATTCACAGAAGGCGAGTTTATCAAAAAGTGCATCTTACAGGCTGCAAGTATAGTCTGTCCGGAAAAAAAGGTCAGTTTAGCAACATCAGCCTTTCTGCTAACACCGTGGCAGAGCGCATTTCAGACCTGTCAAGTGACATTTATGATCAACTGCGTGAGAAAGCCAAATATTTCAATGCATACTCAGTCGCTCTTGACGAGAGTTCAGACATCACTGACACTGCCCAGCTCACAATATACGTCCGTGGTGTTGATGACAATTTTGAAGTGATGGAGGAGTTGCTCACAGTAATTCCAATGCATGGCCACACCACCGCTCAGGAGATATTTTGCCAGCTGTGTGATGCCATTGTGAATGCCGGTTTGCCATGGAAGAAGTTTGTTGGAATAACAACCGACGGAGCGTCATCAATGACAGGGAGGAAAATGGACTGGTGGCACTTGTTCAAAGAAAACTAGAAGAGGAGGGTGTGAAGGAGGCAATTGCTCTGCACTGCATCATCCATCAGCAGGCCCTTTGCAGCAAATGCCTGAAGTTTGACAATGTGATGTCTGTTGTTGTGAAATGCATCAACCAAATCAGATCCAGGGGCTTAAAGCACCGGATGTTCCGTACTTTTTTAGAGGAAATGGAGTCAGAATATGAGGATGTGCTCTACTTCACCGAGGTA
Organism: Lethenteron camtschaticum; assembly: GCA_018977245.1. Classification (NCBI taxonomy): domain Eukaryota; kingdom Metazoa; phylum Chordata; class Hyperoartia; order Petromyzontiformes; family Petromyzontidae; genus Lethenteron; species Lethenteron camtschaticum. Next base: position 44,466 of record WFAB01002090.1, read on the forward strand.
CGTTGGCTCAGCAGGGGAAACGTCTTGAAGATATTTTTTGAGTTGAGAGCAGAAGTGAAAGCCTTCATGGAGAAGGATGGGGTGGCTGTTCCTGTGCTAAGTGATCCCAAATGGTTCATGGACTTAGCTTTTCTTGTTGACATCACGCATGAGCTGAATGTACTGAACAAGAAGTTACAAGGCCAGGGCAGCTCGTCAGTGCTGCCTATGACAACGTGAGAGCATTCTCCACAAAACTTGTGTTATGGAAAGCCCAGCTCTCTCAGACAAACCTTTGCCATTTCCCAGCATGCAAGGCACTCCTGAATGCAGGCACACCATTCAGTGGTGAGAAGTATGTTGATGCCATTTTGAAGCTACAGGAGGAATTTGATCACAGATTTGCAGACTTCAAGACGCACAGAGCCACTTTTCAAATTTTTGCGGATCCCTTCTCCTTTGATGTGCAAGATGCCCCTCCTGTGCTTCAAATGGAGCTCATTGACCTGCAGTGCAACTCTGACCTCAAAGCCAAGTTCAGGGAGGTGAGTGGAAAAGAAGACGAGCTTGGGCAATTTTTGCGAGAATTGAACCCCAGCTTCCCTGAGCTTTCCCGAATGTTCAAGCGGACCACATATTTGTGTGAAAAGCTCTTCTCCACCTTGAACTTCAAGAAGTCCAAGTACAGGTCCAGACTTACTGATGATCATCTTCAAGCCATACTGAGGGTCTCAACTGCTTCCTCCCTCAAGCCAAATGTGGCTCAGCTATGTGAGAGGAAGCACTGCCAGGTCTCTGGCAGCAAGAAGTAGGCAAGAGAAGCCATGTTCAGAAGAACCGTTCATGTTCTTCAATATTCTATTCATGTCCAGAAGAACCCATTGAAGTTAAATAACTGTTAGTAATGACATTTGAAAGTTTGGATTTTTTAGCAAAGTTTTTTTTTTGTGGAATACCTGATGCGGCCCAGCCTCACCCAGATACTGCCTCCAGCGGCCCCCAGGTAATTTGAGTTTGAGACCCCTGCACTAACCCATCTATTGGTGGGAATCCTTCCCTGACACCCCTACACATTCACATTCATTGGGGCTCTTCAAATACTGGAGTTTTGTACCGTCTTGTTATTTTGGTTGCCAACCCCTGCGGCAGATGGTTCAAATGGGTTTCGGTGCTTCTGAGTTTGGAGCGTCTCTGCGTGCGGTTAGAGCACTAGCCTCACTCAGGAGGGTGGTGAGTTTCAAATCCCCGTCAGGAGTTCAGCTTTTACGGTGGTGTTTTTGTCCAACGGATCTATAATGTGCTGACCAAGATGAGACCAGGAATCAAACTCAGGCCGTCAGGTTCAGAGTGGAAGGTGCTTATCGCTGTACCACCACGCCACTGCTCGACTCCAAATATACGAGTAGCGTAACATATGATTTGTACCACCACACTGGTATTCTGCTATTCATGTTATTAATACAGCATTGGGGCAGTTGAACATTAACAATATTTGGAGACAACTCGGCATGACGCCGCCCATGCCTGTGATCCTGTTCTGTGGAGGCGAGGGTGAGTGGATGACTGCACAAATGTAATGAAATTCCCTTCCCGTGAGCATCGAGGATAGAGCCATACCCTGGCTCGCCAGCAGAATGTGGGATTGAACATGTGGCCTCCATCTCTTCCCTCTGTATGGATCGAGTGTGTTCCCCTAGCACGCGTGTTTCCTCCACGTCCTTCGGTTTGTTCCTCCACGTGTAAATATTCCCGTGTGTCTGGTTCCCCGCGCGTCTGAGTCATTCTCTTTGAGAGGCGAGTGAATGCTGTGCGCTGTACAAGTTAAAATCATTGTTATTGCCCCAGTGTTCTCTCGTCCTCTCGTCCTCCTGCTGTATCTGTTCCGCCTAATGACGGTCGCTTGTGTTGCGATCGAAACGTCGTGATTTATTTTAGTTTATTCCTACGTGACTTTAGCGAAAGAATCAAAGAGTACTGCTGCAGAGTCTCACTTTCTGCCCCCCCCCTCTCTCTTTCCCCCCCCCCCTNTCCCCCCCCCCTCCAGCCGATCTCTTGGATTGGACTCTCATGTTCACACGTCCTTTGGATTGCACTCTCATGGTGCTAATCTCTCATTAACACTGCTGTTGTGCGCACATGCGGAGATTATACTCTTATGCGGTGACGTAAGCTCATTTCATGCTAATCTCTCTCCCTAATCCCTCTCTCCCTAATCTCTCTCCCTGATCTCCCCCATTAACACAACTGACGTGCTTGCGTCCGGGGATGGAACTCCTTTCCAGCTCAGACCCGCTTGCTTGCTTGCCCATCGCCACATAATCAACCTCTTGTTGTTGTGACAGCTCTCTCGCTGGTTCAGCAGTTCCACTGCTGGACCACAAACAAACTAAAACCGATCCAAGCTCTTATCAAACAGGGAGATGTGGTGCCCCAATAGAACGTGCGATGGCACAGCCGCGCACAGACCAAAGATGTCGCGATCTTTCCAGATAGAAGGGTAAAAAACCAATTATCATATTTTTTACTGTAAAATGAGGTTCCAATGGTATAAATGCTTACCCCGAGCTCTCAGACTCTGATGGTGCATTGTCTTTGAGTTGTGCGCCTTTTGGCGTCATCTGGTCCAACCCATGTGAGACTAGGCTCTAAGGAAAGCTGTCTCGGGTGTGGACCAATCAACTTCAAGGACAGTGCACATTATCAGAGTTATGTTTTTTGTTTGCATTATGACTGCAGGTATTGTGGTCTATGCAAACATGACTCCTTGTAAAAAAGGTGTCAGTTTTGTTGCCAGATAGAACGGTAAAATAAGTATAACCAGTAAAAACAAAGTTTTTCACTATAAATCCTTTATATGCGTGGCGGCTAGAGTCCTCTCGTCCTCTGGCTTGAGATGGCTGCCACCTATGGGTCAGATGATTGCATTTCACCATTAAGCAATTGGTAATTAAATAGAAATTTTTTTCCTAAAAAGTGTAAAGTTATGGAAAAAAAAATTCACGAAAATAAATTGTCACGCACAACGAGTCTGTGTGCAAAATGTCAGCTCGATTGGATCACGGGAAGTGAGTTAAAAACGACCGAAATATTTGCACGGTCGTAAGCGCGCAAGCAAGCAAGTGAACTTAATATAAAAGATAAAAAAAACAATTATCATGTCGCGATCTCGTCTGTCAAAGCAAAAAAACGTGTGGCCGCGTAAAAGTCGCTCCGCGCTTCCTGTGACCTGTTTTAACCAGACGCCACTCAGCGCCCACTCCACCCTAAGAAGCCCGTGCGGTCCGACAGCTCGTGCTGTAATTTCCCATGACTCACGCGTCATTCCAACGTCTGCCGATCTCGTTTGCCCACTCACTTGGCTCCGTTACCGCATCCATCGGTGCGTGACGTGAACGCGCACTCTCTGCCCGGTGCTGCGCCGTACGGAATTTGATAAATTATTTGGTGGTTGATGCTGCTGCGTTGTTGACAGTATGTCTGCTGGTCTTCTTTCGCGATGTACGTAGGCAACCCAGGTGAGGGGCAGGGGGGGGCAATAAACTAAGGACAAAAAAGCAGTTCTAAAGATGATGAGTAATGTCGCAAGGAAGAGCGTTCCAGACGGCTGGCGAAGTCCATCTGAAAGCGCGCGATGCAGTTGGCCATCTTTGTTTCTCATAACGCCGCTGCTTTATGACGAAAATATAATTGGCGACATTTCTTCATAACACATCAATCAATGAAGAAGGGCTATTGCCCGAAACGTCACTGGCCATTTATTTGGGCTCCTTTTACGGCGCCATTATTGGTGAACGATTTTGANTTGTTGTTGTTTGTACTTATAATTATGGGAATTTAGATCTACACGCAGAGAGCAATGCAAGAATCGGTGAGCAAACGCAAGTTTAGGGACATCATATTCAAATCACCGTTCCTGTAGGTCACAGCACTTCCCTTGGCGCTTCTACACTCACACTGCTCAGTTTTGTAATCACCTCCCATTATCTCTGTTCCCAAGTTCTTATAACTTTCGTGATGATGATGGCGATGGAGCCATTAGCATCATACATTATGATCATCATCATCATAATGTATTCTTCATACGCCTATCGGCTTCCTCTGAAGAACATCTCGAGGCGCCAAAACAAAGGGGGCATTAGAGATAATGAGGACAGAGTGCCTCGTCAAAGCCTTTTTAAGAGTGTTGCAGATGTAATACGTCAACCAACAATGCACATTGTCCAGACAATACTCCCGGACAAGTCGAGTGCGAATTTGTCCCACAGCCCAACGTAGACTAGGAGACGCGTTTTCAGAAGCGTCGTGGTGACCCTGGGATGATGTCTCGTCTGCCCTACTAAGTAACTAAACTCTAAAAACTAAATTATTTCACCAGGTAAGGCCCCACTGAACTATTATTATAACTAATTTTCAGAAGCGACCTGGCCATAAATGATAGCTCAACAACGAAGTGGCTTATCACGCAGAAATTAATATAAGTAAAAAACTCTAAGCGCCAGAATTTAAATGTGGAGGGAAAAACCGGACAAAATCCAAGCGACCACGGGGAGAACGTGCAAACTCCAAATATACAGCAGCCGTCAGCGTCGGGATCGAACCCACGACATCCCGTATACCAGGCGAGGTCGTTAACATCTGATAGCCTCTGTTGTGTTGCAACTGTACTAACCCTAAGAATCTTCAACCTCGGAAGCTTGCTGCTTGCTGACGCCGGTGTGTCTGCATGTTTGCGATGCTCTCTACAAGCTACCCACACCGGAGCACACCACGATACTGAGAATGTGGAATGGGCAGCGACGGTGCGGGCCCATTGGGGGGCCCTAGGCGGACACATTTCTTCTTGGTGCATCACGTGACTACAAGCGGAGCAGTTGAAATTGACTTTCTCCTCCCTACATTCAGGACCTCCTTCAGACATATTCAATCAAGATCATTACATCTCAGACTGTGCATTGCTCATTGTACTCTTGGGTTTTTCGGTAAAGTCACGTAGGTAAAATTAAAATAATATTTCTATTATTTTATTATTTATTATTTATTTTTACCTACGTGACTTTACCGAAATAACCTAAGAGTATGAATCCTTGCAGTCACGAAAGCTTCAAATCTAGAATTGCTCATTGTCCACGGTCTAGGCGTCACACTTGGGTGGCGACGGTGCCTTTGCAATTGCGGCACCTAAACTCTGAAACTCGTTGCCCTTCGAGGTCAGGACTTCTTAGACACAAATCTTAATTTTGGACTAAAAACGCATCTGTTTAAAATGTCTTTCTCTCTTTTGTTATTTTTAAACGTCTTCTTCACTTCTTTTCCTTGGTTGACGTTCAACTATTTTCCACCTTCCCATGCATAGCGCCCTGAGAACGATTGTTTAAGGGTGCTTGAAACATTTTAATGATTATTAATAACTCAGTTTACAGAATAGCGCAAAGTTGCACGAAACAAAGGCTGAAATACGTTGTAACTTGTTTTGCACACTACCATTGGAATGGGGAGCTTTTTAATTGTTATCAGGATGTGAATTGAGATATTTGGCACAGCTCTGCTGCCATTTTTTCCCATGATGCATCCAGGACCCTTGAGCTGTTTGGGGCCATAAACTTTTTAGTTGCTGAACCCTCATCACAATCCTGCGCTGTAACGCATGGAAAATAAATGTTTCTCAACAATGTTTTCCTGATAATTTGTCCTGACACTTATGTCAATAAACACGTTTTCAGAAACGCGATGTAATTAACGGACCAATGGAACACTTTGTGGCACTGTTGACCAAAACTGTTGGCCCAATAAATTCCGCGACAAACGTTCATAACAGAATTGGTGCATTTTACAAGTTTGATGTGAATGTTTCATTTTAAGTAAAATAACAAGGCGTAGGCCTGGTACACGTGTAGCGTGGTGACACCCACTTTTATTAGGTTTTACAGAAGCAGGTACTCGAACAGGCTACAATTATGATTGCGAAGATAACATTAATCATGAAACATGTCTCACAGCGTGAAAAACAAAACCGTAAAATGGTGTTTAGCAGTGCCAGCTGTGGTGACGAGATGTCAACTACCTCGTCTGCGATGCAAGGAGGTCGGGATTTGATCACAACCTAATCTGTCGCTCCACACGAAGCTTCGGGTCTTCTCAGCCACGGTCATTCCATCCTTCTCTATGCTTGTGAAACGTGGACCCCTCTAATGGAACATCTGCGCCGATTAGAAAGATTCAGGCTGGCCTGCCTATGATCCATCATGGGCTTAACCAGGCTTATTTTTGCTGGATAAAGGGGGGTAAACGGGTTAGAGAAGAGATGGACCGATGCAGTACAGGAGGTTATGGAGCTGAGTGGACTTGCCAAAGACTGGTACGAGTGGTGTCAAGATTGGCTTCTGGAGGAGGCTCGTGCAGGACGCCACTGGGCAGTTGGATGCAGTCGCCTTCCAACAACAACAGAGGAAAAAGGAGCAACGCTCACGACGAGTGGAGAGCCAGGCGGAGAGCCAGGCGGCTAAAACACAGCAAGATGGCACAGCAAGGGGCACAGGTGGTGCATCTGCCAGTCATCTCAGTCAACCCATTGTACCTGGGTCTATCCCATGACCCACTGTCAGTGAGCCTTCGACACTTCACGTGGACTCAGAATGCACCTGGCCTACCACAGGCAGTGTGGTAACATCACGTCACTCAGTAGGGTATTTGTACGTGCATTCCCCGTGTATCTCTTTATGTGTGCATGTGCATGCCTGCCCGGTGTGTACAATTGTGTTGACTGATTGCACTCCTTCCGACAATAAAGCCAGCATCAGGACTCACGGTAAGTCAGAATCATAATATTTATTTACATTCGCAACAAACACTACTCGATAAAAATGTACATTCTAATCTTAACTCTTGATACATTATGAAAAATATTTACAAATCACATTGACAAATGTGCCTGTATCCACATCCATTTCATATGCGATCAGGTCTCTGAAAAAATTATATTGTCGCAGAAGAATGTCCTAAGTCGTTTCCAGAGGCCTTTTTTCTTGTGGATCTTGCAGCGACCGGCACCCGTTCCGGCTCCCGTGCCGTCTCCTGTGCAGGCTCCATTTCCGGCTCCTGTGCAGGCTCCGTGCCAGTTGCTGTCTCAACGAGCTGCGCTGAATAAGCTCCTGCTGCTGCTGATGATGACACTGCTCCCGTGCCGGCTCGCGTGCCGGCTCCCATGCCGGTTGCTGTCTCAACGAGCTGCGCTGAATATGCTCCTGCTGCTGCTGCTGCTGCTGACGATGATATTGCTCCTGTGCACATTCTTTGATCTCCTGTTGCTCGAGGACTGCACGGCTGCTCTTGTACAGGAGGTGGCTTTGGAGAGTCCACGTGTGCAGCTTCCCAGCGGGCACTGTGGAAGACACAGCAGAGAGGGATGAAACCGTCAGGGGTCAATATTGGAAACACAAGCACCGAGCGATGATTGCATCGATGTTCAAAATAGCTTTTGGTAAACGTTGCAATTTTCTTTGGTAAGGTTACCTAATTCCTGCCCAACCCTGCTCAATGGATCCACCACGAAGCACTTTGATTGATTGACTGATGCGGCGATGCTCATTGATTCATGCAAGCCATCCTGTCATTCAATGGCTTCCTCGTCACTAATGTATAGGTATTACCACGGCCATAGTTGTCATCAATGTTACATCTGGATACCTCTGCTAATGTCAAGGACTCAATTTACTAGGTTGACCGTTTCCTGAGCTCGACCATGCACACTCATCATATTAGAGGACAAACTATCTTCATCCTTCTTTGCGCACTCTGTTGCACTATCTTATGATCTCGTGCTTAAGTGTTGTAAAATAATAAGTAATAAGAAATATACAGCCCTTTGTCATCCGTTACTTATTGAAAAATACCTCCGCCATGCCGCGAAAGTCATGGAAGCGTTTTACTTTTCGTCACTGTGCTTGAAACTGCAGGTGGGTGTACAACGCAACCTGGAATCTGTTCTAAATATCACTCACCACTCATTATAGCCGCGGCTCAATTCACAGTGCAGCACAGAAACAACTTTGCAACTGTTTCCATCATATTGTTTCAAACGATTAATTAATTCAGTCTGGCTACCCCCCCCCCCCCCCGAGTTGGCAATGCCGTCTGCTACTTTTTATCAGCGAGTCGTGGAACTCCCTAGGCTGTGGGTGCGTGCTTGCTCTGGTGGCGAGGCCATTATCCAGAGCAGCGGCGGTGACATTGGTGGTGGTGGTGGTGGCGGTGCTCAGGGCAGTCATGGTGGCATCTTCCTTGCTGTGAACACAAGAAACAACAAGCGGCAAGAATGTCAAAAGGCTGAACTCTGCAATAGAATGCAGAATAAGGGGAAGTAGCTAGTCGTAATCAACTATTAATTTATCATAGTTGATTATAGTGAAATAAATTATGTTCACCATAAATGATGTTTACTATGTGAGAAAGGCTATCGCAATTCTTACAACAAAGAACCATAGCTACAACCACTCGATAACCTCCACTATCCACAACAACCATGCCACAACCGTACACAACTGCCATTCATATGGAGCTGGAGGTTTTCCCAAGTTATAATCACGATGCAAGCCAACCTCTTCCTCAAAACACTTTGTAGCAGCCCTTTAACGATTGTTATCCCTGTGTTGTGTTCATCACTCGTTACTTTACCTACACTGCGGCCTGACACTCCAGCGTTTCTGGCAACGTCATGGCTCACCAACCACCCCTTTTCATTAAGGGTTTAAGCCGTTATTGTGCCCATCATGTCAGATCTTCACCAATTTCTCTCTCCTCTGAGAAAACCCAGACCATGATCGCTCGCTAGACAGACTACGGATGAAAACTCAATGAGAGGGTTGGTCTGATTCCGGCATGACATCTCGAATTCGCCTGTGTCTGCTGAGGTGAGCACAACCTTGCTGTGAAAAGAGATACATCAATCCCAGCTCACTCTCAGCACCATTATGTCCCTGTCACTGCTGCTGGAACGGCTGTCCGAGTTGTCCCAGCTCACGGCATCCCACGGCCAGCTCGTCCTTTTGGACAGCGGCGTTGACCTGCCCCTTGATTGTGCCGGACTAGAATCCCTCTCCGCTAGCCGTGCGTCTGCTGATTGTGCGTTTGTGCAGCTGCAGTGGCAACGCATCTGCAGCTTGTTCACTGCGCTTGCTTTTACTCACTCCGAGAGGACTTCGTTCTTCCGGGACTGCACCGTGACCGCCTCCTTTTCCACCTCCTGTCCCAAGCAGGTGCCCTCAGTCGACCAGGGCCAGGACTCTGGGATGTCAATTTCCACAGTGCGCTCGTAGCCAATGCGCATGAATTGAAGTTGAATGGTTTTTTTCTGCTCTTGCTGATGTGGCTGCTGCTGCTCCTGTGAGTCTTTTTTAAACTGCTCCTGTTTATTGTGGTCTACACAGGTTTTCCTGTGAAGTGCCACATTGCTGTGAGCAGACGGTCCAATGGTCTGCCTGGATAGCTTCCCAGGGGACACTGGGAGAAAGAGCAGAGAGATATTAAACGGACAGTGGTCAGTATTGGAAACACAAGCACAGAGCGATGATTGCATCGATGTTCAAAATAGCTTTTGGCAAACGTTGGAATTTTCTTTGGTAAGGTCACCTAATTCCTGCCCCAACCCTGCTCAATGGATCCACCACGAAGCACTTTGATTGATTGATGCTGTGACGATCATTGATTCATGCCAGCCATCCTGTCGTTCATTGGCTTCCTCGTCAACAATGGATAGTTATTACCACGGCCATAGTTATCATAAATCTAATATCTTGATACCTCTGCTAATGTCAAGGACTCAATTTACTAGGTTGACCGTTTCCTGAGCTCTACCATGCACACACATTACATTCGAGGACAAACTATCTTCCTCCTTCTTTCCACACTCTGTCAGACTACCTTATGATCTTGTGTTTACGTCTGTTGTAAGATCATAAATAATAAGAAATATACAGCCCTTTGTCAATCCATTGCTTAATGAAAAACACCTCCCCCAATGCCACGAAAGTCATGGGAAGTATTTTACCATTCGTGATTGTGCTCGACACTGCAGGTGGGTGCAAAATGCAACCTGGAATCTGTTCTAAATATGACTCACCACTCATGATAGCAGCGGCTCATGATTCACAGTGCAGCACAGAAACAACTTTGAAACTGTTTCCGTCATATAATTGTTTCAAACGTTTAAACAATAAATTATGTCTGCCCCTCCTCCCCCGAGTTGGCAATGCCGTCTGCTACTTACTCTTCGTCAGCGAGTTGTGGAACTCCCTGGGCTGTGGGTGCGTGCTTGCTCTGGTGGCGAGGCCATTATCCGGAGCAGCGGCGGAGACATTGGTGGTGGTGGTGGCGGTGCTCAGGGCAGTCATGGTGGCATCTTCCTTGCTGTGAACACAAGAAACAACAAGCGGCAAGAATGTCAAAAGGCTGAACTCTGAAATAGAATGCAGAATAAGGGGGAAGTAGCTAGTCGTAATCAACTATTAGTTTATCATAGTTGAATATAGTGGAATAAATTATGTTCACCATAAATGATGTTTACTATGTGAGAAAGGCTATCGCAATTCTTACAACAAAGAACCATAGCTACAACCACTCGATAACCTCCACTATCCACAACAACCATGCCACAACCGTACACAACTGCCATTCATATGGAGCTGGAGGTTTTCCCAAGTTATAATCACGATGCAAGCCAACCTCTTCCTCAAAACACTTTGTAGCAGCCCTTTAACGATTGTTATCCCTGTGTTGTGTTCATCACTCGTTACTTTACCTACACTGCGGCCTGACACTCCAGCGTTTCTGGCAACGTCATGGCTCACCAACCACCCCCTTTTCATTAAGGGTTTAAGCCGTTATTGTGCCCATCATGTCAGATCTTCACCAATTTCTCTCTCCTCTGAGAAAACCCAGACCATGATCGCTCGCTAGACAGACTACGGATGAAAACTCAATGAGAGGGTTGGTCTGATTCCGGCATGACATCTCGAATTCGCCTGTGTCTGCTGAGGTGAGCACAACCTTGCTGTGAAAAGAGATACATCAATCCCAGCTCACTCTCAGCACCATTATGTCCCTGTCACTGCTGCTGGAACGGCTGTCCGAGTTGTCCCAGCTCACGGCATCCCACGGCCAGCTCGTCCTTTTGGACAGCGGCGTTGACCTGCCCCTTGATTGTGCCGGGCTAGAATCCCTCTCCGCTAGCCGTGCGTCTGCTGATTGTGCGTTTGTGCAGCTGCAGTGGCAACGCATCTGCAGCTTGTTCACTGCGCTTGCTTTTACTCACTCCGAGAGGACTTCGTTCTTCCGGGACTGCACCGTGACCGCCTCCTTTTCCACCTCCTGTCCCAAGCAGGTGCCCTCAGTCGACCAGGGCCAGGACTCTGGGATGTCAATTTCCACAGTGCGCTCGTAGCCAATGCGCATGAATTGAAGTTGAATGGTTTTTTTCTGCTCTTGCTGATGTGGCTGCTGCTGCTCCTGTGAGTCTTTTTTAAACTGCTCCTGTTTATTGTGGTCTACACAGGTTTTCCTGTGAAGTGCCACATTGCTGTGAGCAGACGGTCCAATGGTCTGCCTGGATAGCTTCCCAGGGGACACTGTGGGAGAAAGAGCAGAGAGATATTAAACGGACAGTGGTCAGTATTGGAAACACAAGCACAGAGCGATGATTGCATCGATGTTCAAAATAGCTTTTGGCAAACGTTGGAATTTTCTTTGGTAAGGTCACCTAATTCCTGCCCCCAACCCTGCTCAATGGATCCACCACGAAGCACTTTGATTGATTGATGCTGTGACGATCATTGATTCATGCCAGCCATCCTGTCGTTCATTGGCTTCCTCGTCAACAATGGATAGTTATTACCACGGCCATAGTTATCATAAATCTAATATCTTGATACCTCTGCTAATGTCAAGGACTCAATTTACTAGGTTGACCGTTTCCTGAGCTCTACCATGCACACACATTACATTCGAGGACAAACTATCTTCCTCCTTTCCACACTCTGTCAGACTACCTTATGATCTTGTGTTTACGTCTGTTGTAAGATCATAAATAATAAGAAATATACAGCCCTTTGTCAATCCATTGCTTAATGAAAAACACCTCCCCCAATGCCACGAAAGTCATGGGAAGTATTTTACCATTCGTGATTGTGCTCGACACTGCAGGTGGGTGCAAAATGCAACCTGGAATCTGTTCTAAATATGACTCACCACTCATGATAGCAGCGGCTCATGATTCACAGTGCAGCACAGAAACAACTTTGAAACTGTTTCCGTCATATAATTGTTTCAAACGTTTAAACAATAAATTATGTCTGCCCCCTCCTCCCCGAGTTGGCAATGCCGTCTGCTACTTACTCTTCGTCAGCGAGTTGTGGAACTCCCTGGGCTGTGGGTGCGTGCTTGCTCTGGTGGCGAGGCCATTATCCGGAGCAGCGGCGGAGACATTGGTGGTGGTGGTGGCGGTGCTCAGGGCAGTCATGGTGGCATCTTCCTTGCTGTGAACACAAGAAACAACAAGCGGCAAGAATGTCAAAAGGCTGAACTCTGAAATAGAATGCAGAATAAGGGGAAGTAGCTAGTCGTAATCAACTATTAGTTTATCATAGTTGAATATAGTGGAATAAATTATGTTCACCATAAATGATGTTTACTATGTGAGAAAGGCTATCGCAATTCTTACAACAAAGAACCATAGCTACAACCACTCGATAACCTCCACTATCCACAACAACCATGCCACAACCGTACACAACTGCCATTCATATGGAGCTGGAGGTTTTCCCAAGTTATAATCACGATGCAAGCCAACCTCTTCCTCAAAACACTTTGTAGCAGCCCTTTAACGATTGTTTATCCCTGTGTTGTGTGCATCACTCGTTACTTTACCTACACTGCGGCCTGACACTCCAGCGTTTCTGGCAACGTCATGGCTCACCAACCACCCCTTTTCATTAAGGGTTTAAGCCGTTATTGTGCCCATCATGTCAGATCTTCACCAATTTCTCTCTCCTCTGAGAAAACCCAGACCATGATCGCTCGCTAGACAGACTACGGATGAAAACTCAATGAGAGGGTTGGTCTGATTCCGGCATGACATCTCGAATTCGCCTGTGTCTGCTGAGGTGAGCACAACCTTGCTGTGAAAAGAGATACATCAATCCCAGCTCACTCTCAGCACCATTATGTCCCTGTCACTGCTGCTGGAACGGCTGTCCGAGTTGTCCCAGCTCACGGCATCCCACGGCCAGCTCGTCCTTTTGGACAGCGGCGTTGACCTGCCCCTTGATTGTGCCGGACTAGAATCCCTCTCCGCTAGCCGTGCGTCTGCTGATTGTGCGTTTGTGCAGCTGCAGTGGCAACGCATCTGCAGCTTGTTCACTGCGCTTGCTTTTACTCACTCCGAGAGGACTTCGTTCTTCCGGACTGCACCGTGACCGCCTCCTTTTCCACCTCCTGTCCCAAGCAGGTGCCCTCAGTCGACCAGGGCCAGGACTCTGGATGTCAATTTCCACAGTGCGCTCGTAGCCAATGCGCATGAATTGAAGTTGAATGGTTTTTTTCTGCTCTTGCTGATGTGGCTGCTGCTGCTCCTGTGAGTCTTTTTAAACTGCTCCTGTTTATTGTGGTCTACACAGGTTTTCCTGTGAAGTGCCACATTGCTGTGAGCAGACGGTCCAATGGTCTGCCTGGATAGCTTCCAGGGGACACTGGGAGAAAGAGCAGAGAGATATTAAACGGACAGTGGTCAGTATTGGAAACACAAGCACAGAGCGATGATTGCATCGATGTTCAAAATAGCTTTTGGCAAACGTTGGAATTTTCTTTGGTAAGGTCACCTAATTCCTGCCCCCAACCCTGCTCAATGGATCCACCACGAAGCACTATATAATACACAATGGGTTCTATGGAGGCCCGTCGTTAAGCGATTAGTTGTCAACAGGGGTGGTCGTTAAGTGGGGTTCTACTGTATGTGTTTGTTTCTCGAATTAAATAATATTTTCCTAATTTCACTATGAAACATTCTGGGAAAAGTATCAGCTTGTCTGACTTCCCTCCTAATATGCATATTGCTATTTCTGAGTAGAATGCCTTATCATAGTCTAAAAACGTCAGGTTCATTGGTAATTGAAATTAATTGTTATTTTACAGAATGTGATTACTGGTATGCATGGGGTCGGGAACCCATATGCAACTAATTACAACAATTTGGTCACCATAAGAAATTACGGATAAAGGTCGAAAATATTAGTGGTATAGCAGCCAAGGAATAGAAGGAATCCAAGAGTACATCGTATTATGTAATCCTATTATCCATGAATTTTGCGGATAAGATTCACGTGAAACATACATCATATTATCCACGAATAGATACAGATACACCAACATGGACTCACGCGAAAATACGTAAAGACACAAAAACAGACAGAACACACCCACTGAAACATGCATAATAAACACAACGACATGGATACACATAGAAATACAGAGAGACACACACAGAAACATGGAGACATTCAGAGACACACACAAGCACACCAAAACAGACATCGAGAGACACAGACATACAGAGACACAAACAGACAACGAGATGCAGGTACTGGACTTAGAGACACAGATAGGGATAAGTAGAGAAAGTAAAGTACAAAGACAGAGATGGCGAGAGACACATATAGACAGAAGCACTGAGACACCTGAGATAATATATGGTTGAGCAACATTGAGTGTGTGCAGACACTCTGTTATGTTGTATGTAAAGCAACATTATCAGTGGTTTTCATGGCCAGACACTTGTGTACACAGAAACACACACGCGTCGGTATCTGTGTAGGGCCTGAGAAGCCCCTGAATAAATCATTCATGTTTAAAACTCTTGATCCGCAATAACGTGGATTAGCAGCGTGCGTGATTACGATATTGCGTGTCGTCACCGTGAAGCGAGATCACGTGCGAGGGGCGGGGCTTAATTATGTGACGTCACACACCCGCAGGCCACGCCCATTACCTAGGATTATCTGCGTATTCATATTCTATACATTTTTGTGGAACGGAACCTTATTATCCGTGAATTGTGAGGAAAAGAGGAGTCACGTGAAAAAAAACAATATTATCCGCGAATAGACATCGACACACAAACATGGAGACACACAAATCATCCACATACATAAAGACACAAAAAAGCATAACACACCCAGAGACATGCATACACACACACACACACAAAACACGGATACACAGAGAAATACAGAGACACACACACAGAGACATTCAGAGACAAACACGTGCACACAAATACACCGAGATAGAGAGACAGACATTCAGAGACACAGACGTCGAAATGCATGTACTGTACTTAGAGAAACACATAGAGATCAGGACACAAAGTTAGAGTACGAACACAGAGATGGAGAGAGACACACACATA
>WFAB01002091.1:0-47500 GCA_018977245.1 Lethenteron camtschaticum
GTTGTGGTGGTGTGGGTCGTGGGGTGGGTGGAGGTGTGGGGTGGGTGGTGTGGGTGGTGGTGGTGGTGTGGTGGGGGGTGGTGGTGTGGGGTGTGAGGTGGTGGGAATGTGGTGGGGGTGGTGTGTGGGGGGGTGGTGGTGTGGTGTGTGGTGGTGGTTGGTGGGTGGTGGTGGTGTGGGTGGGGGTGGTGTGTGGGTGGTTGTGGGTGGTGGTGGTGGGGTGGTGGGGTGGTGGTTGTGGTGGTGATGGTGTGAGTGGGTGGTGGTGTGGTGGGGTGGTGTGGGTGGGGGTGGTGGTGGTGGTGTGGGTGGGAATGGTGGTGGGGTGGTGTGGGTGGTGTAGTGGTGGGGGTGGTGGTGGTGGTATGAGTGGTGGGGGTGGAGTGGTTGGGGTGGTGGGGTGTGGTGGTGTGGGTGGGGTGGTGGTGGGTGGTGGTGTGGGTGGGGTGGTGGGGTGGTGGAGGTGTGGTGTGGGTGGTGGGGTGGGTGGAGGTGGTGGGTGGGTGGGGTGGTGGGTGGGTGGGGTGGTGGGGTGTGTGTGGTGGGGGTGGTGGTGGTGTGAGTGGGGTGGTGGGTGGGTGGGGTGGTGGGGTGGGTGGGGGTGGTGGTGTGGGTGGGGTGGTGTGGGTGTGGGTGGGAATGGTGGTGGGGGTGGTGGTGTAGGGGGTGGGGTGGTGTGGTGGGGTGGTGGTTGTGGTGGTGATGGTGGTGATGGTGGTGATGGTGGTGGTGTGGTGGAGGTGGTGGTGTGGTGGGGTGGTGTGGGTGGGGGTGGTGGTGGTGGTGTGGTGGGAATGGTGGTGGGGGTGGTGTAGTGGTGGGGGTGGTGGTGGTGGTATGGTGGTGGGGTGGAGTGGGTTGGGTGGTGTGGTTGGGGTGGTGGTGTGGGTGGGTGTGGGTGGGGTGGTGGTGGTGGTGTGGGTGGGAATGGTGGTGGGGTGGTGTGGGTGGTGTAGTGGTGGGTGGTGGTGGTGGTATGAGTGGTGGGGGTGGAGTGGGTTGGGGTGGTGGGGGTGGTGGTGGTGGGGTGGGGGTGGTGGTGGGGTGTGGTGGTGGTGGGGTGGTGGGTGGGGTGGTGGGGTGGGTGGAGGTGGTGGTGTGAGTGGTGGGTGGTGGAGGTGGTGGGGTGGGTGGGGTGGTGGGGTGGTGGNTTGGTGGGTGGGTGGGGTGGTNGGTGGGTGGGGTGGTGGTGGGTGGTGGGGGGGTGGGGGTGGTGGGGTGGTGGTGGTGGTGTGGGTGGGTGGTGGTGTGGTGGTGTGGGTGGGGGTGGTGGTGGTGTGGGTGGAGTGGTGTGGGTGGAGGTGGTGGTGTGGGTGGGGTGGTGGTGGTGTGGGTTGGGTGGTGTGGGTGGGTGGGTGGTGATGTGGGTGGGGTGATGTGGGTGGCGGTGGTGGGGGTGGGGAGTGGTGGTGGGGTGGTGGTGGTGTGGGTGGAGATGGTGGTGGTGGTGGTTTGGGTGGTGGTGGACGGGGTGGTGGTGGGGGTGGTGGGGGTGGAGGTGGCGGTGATGGTGGTGGTGGAGGTGTGGTGGTGGTGATAGGGGTGGTGGTGTGGTGGGGGTGGGGGTGGTGGTGGAGGTGATGGTGGTGGTGTGGGTGGGGTGGGGTGGAGGTGGTGGTGGTGCGGGTGGTGTTGGTGCGGGAGGTGGTGGTGGGTGGGTGGGGGTGGGTGTGGTGTTGGTGGGGAGGTGGTGGTGGGGTGTGGTGGTGGTGGTGGTGTGGTGGGGGGGTGGTGGTGGGGGAGGTGGTGGTGGTGGTGGTGGGGGTGGTGGTGGGGTGGTGGCGTTGAAGGGGTGGTGGGGTGGTGTGGTGGGGTGGTGGGGGTGGTGGTGGTGGGGGAGGTGGTGGTGGTGGTGGTGGGGTGGGGGAGTGGTGGTGGTGGTGATGGGGTGGGGAGGTGGTNGGTGGTGGTGATGGGGGTGGTGGTGGTGGGGTGGTGGTGGTGGGGGTGGTGGTNGAGGTGGTGGTGGTGGTGATGGGGGTGGTGGTGTTGGTGGTGGTGTGGGTGGGGGTGGGGTGGAGGTGGTGGTGGTGCGGTGGTGTTGGTNGGGAGGTGGTGGTGGGGTGGGTGGGGGTGGGTGTGGTGTGGTGGGGAGGTGGTGGTGGGTGGGTGGGGGTGGGTGTGGTGGTGGTGGTGGTGGTGGGGGTGGTGGTGGGGGTGGTGGTGGGGAGGTGGTGGTGGTGGGGTGGTGGTGTGGTGATGGGGGTGGTGGTGGTGGTGGTGGGGGTGGTGGTGGTGGTGATGGGGTGGTGGTGGTGGTGGGGGGGTGGTGGTGGTGGTNGGGGTGGTGGGGTGGGGTGGTGGTGGTGGTGATGGGGTGGTGGTGTGTGGTGGTGGTGGTGGGGGTGGTGGTGTGGTGGGGAGGGGTGGTGGTGGTGGGTGGGGTGGGTGGTGGAGGTGGTGTGGTGATGATGGGGGTGATGGTGGGGGTGGTGGTGGTGGTGGGTGGTGGTGGGGTGGTGGCGTTGAGGGGGTGGTGGGGGTGGTGGTGATGGGTGGTGGTGGTGTGGGGTGTGGGGTGGTGGTGGTGGTGGGGTGGTGGTGGTGGGGGTGTGGTGTTGTTGGTGGTGGGGGAGGTTGTGGTGGTGGTGGGGTGGTGGTGGTGATGGTGGCAATTACCGTCGAGGGGAGGCACCGGCATTAGCACGGGTTGGTTCATGGCGTTCGAAATTCAGTGAGTGGGGAGTTAGGGTGGCCAGGGACAAGGGGTGGTGGTGGTGGCGGTGGTGGGGGTGGGGTGGTGGGGTGGTGGGGGTGGGGTGGTGGTGGTGGGGTGAAGACTGACGGGAGTGCAACGCGCCCGAGGAGATGGGAGCTGTCGTGTGCAGGTGCTTGGCACGGGTTGTTACTGAGCAGAACGTCGTGAGAGGTGGCCCACGTCTGCTTGGCGGGGGAGTGCCTTCATCCAGAAGCGGATTGATCACGGCCGATGATGATCATGCTGGTGATGGTTCAAAACACGGTCGTATTTAGCTGAGCTTTGGATCCAATCGCGCGTTCACCAATGAGAGGTCTATTGCCTGTCTGGCAGTGACGCGATGGCGTGGCTGCTGCTGTCTCCAGCCTTTGAATTTCAATCGTCAAATTGTGCACGTGGAGAAATACGCAGTTTGAAACCTCGTCCCTTAGTTGACGGATGCACGCGCGCGAATTGTGTAGTGCTCAATGTGCGCCTTGCTTTCACCAACCCGCAGTTTATCGGAAGGCCGTCGCGTGACCATTTCATTTCATTGCTGTAATTACGCCACCATTGTTGCCTTTGTCAATTTGGTGATGCGGTGGTCACTCTTAGCAAATTGAGGCGCATCCTTGCCTCGCGATGTCCCATCTGGTTCAACAAAACAAGCTCTGAAAAGTAGAGCGTGACCTAAAATTCAGATGCCCCGTGAAATGTTGACCGAAAATTCTGGATTCATATTCCTTTGGATGTCTCTCAACGGGATTCCACGCAAGTGTGTATGGAGCTCTCTTGCCAATAACACCCATNGGGGGGGTGTGGCACGTACCCCCCAATGATCCGTTCGAAATCCCTCCTTTCGATCGGATCATTGGGGGTTATTAGTAATAAATCGGCATTTTGCGACCCCCACTGCCACTGTGAAGCATATCATTACGTGCCAGGGACTCTATGAGATGATAAGACAATCGTCTGATCCATAATTGGCAATAAGTAACGGCAAAGCGGTTATAAGCGACTCAGAATTGTGCGCAGTTGTGTATACAGCACACGACTTCCCTGAAGGCATTCACCTTCAGCGAGCGCGATGCCGATCACACGACGCGGTTCGAATTCGACCCTCGATCGATGGCTGCGACATCGCCGCACACGCGTCAAATACAAAGCAAGGGACAAGTCCTCACTCACTAACAACTCCTCTATCATTTGTCATTGCTGGAGGGGTTGCCCCCCCCCCCCCGCGACCTGAAAATCCTGGCTCTGCCATTGATAACACCTGGTAACGACAGAATTTATTGAACACGGCCGACATAGAATTTCGAAATATTTCCAGTACTTGTCTCGACAACAACAAAAAAAGTGCTGCCTTTGAGAATTTTGGTCTGAGAAGCCCAGCAGGGCTCAATTGACGTACATTTGCGTTCACATTTGTAGACGCAAATGGCAGTTGTGCGCTTAAGGCGCAAGTTTTCACAGCCAAATTGTCATCCAAATGCGACCTCCTGTGTTGGGCTTGCGTGCTCAGCATTTCATTCTCTCAGGATTCTGAGCCACACACCCACTGGGGAGCCGCACTCGTTCACGAAGTGAAGAATTCACTGTTGAGAACATAATGTCCCAGCACGCAGCAGCCCAGCCTGAAAGAGCCGCACCTTGGCAGAGTTTGTGTTTGTCCCTTTGTTCTCGGGGTGGCGGAGTGATGTCGCACGCACAGTGATAGCCACAACCAGCAGCCTGATGTTTTCCTTTCAAGTAAACCATTAACTACTCGCTGTTTTCTACTCCCAGTCTGTAGACGCAATGGACATTTGTATTCAAGAAAGATGAATTGATGGTTCTTCTGCCAGGAGTATCTATAAGTCTAACCTTTTTTCATTAATGCTCTAGCAGAGAAATTTATACCCCATGAAAGTTAACACTCGGCTCGTACTGTATACATTTTTGCTCGGTGGATCTGTTGCTCTAAACAGGGGCCATTGTCTAAAATGTTGGCTCGTTATCGTGCCTGTGTAGACGTGTTAGTTTCTTTTTATCAAAGAGCCCGATTGAGCGGCAGACTCTCACTGAATTCACCGCGCCGGTCGGTGCAGGTTTGCGAATGCGGCGGACGTGCACGTGGGGGGGGGTCGTGGTGCAGTGCGGCAGTGGATATCTGTCCGTGCTACCAACACCATTGCCCCGTAGCGCCCACGTTGTGCACGGCGGTCCCCCATCCGAGCGCTCTCTGGGCTGCACCGTGCGCGTCCCGTGAGATGAACTGTCGTGGAACCCTCCTCCCCGCCTTCTCCATCGTCCCACCTCCAGGTCGGCTCCGTGCGCATCCCGCTGAGGGCGGAGCGCTCGGCGTCTCGCCGCCTCGCCGCCGGCCCCGCCGTGTGCAATCGGCACGTCCAGCCGAGGGCCGTCGCCCCGCAGGAGGAGCCGCTGGTGGCGCCGGCGAGGGCGTCGCCGCGGCCGCCCGAGGATGGGGACGCGCCGGCGTTGGGAGCCGAGGCTGTGGACAACCTGCGAGGGAAACCTGGGCAGGGATACTACATCGAGATGGCCTTGGGCACCCGCCCCAGATGGTAACACTCGCTTGCGCAATCGCTCGCCGACTGCTCACTGAACGCTCACAAACTCGTTTGGTCGCTCGCTCGCTCACTCCACTCGCGCTCATCTACATGCCTGCTCGCTCAGTCGCTCGCTCGCTTGCGGTGGAGGAGGAGTTTTGTCAATCCTTGAGGCGAGGGTTGGTTGATCGCACACATGTTGTGCAACTCCCTTCCAATGGGTTTCGAGGTGCCATGCCCCGGCTTGCTAGGAGAAGACGATACAGTAAAGTATAAACTAACATCTGTCCCGTCTGTATCGGATAGAATATTGCCCCTTAGCACACGTGGGGTTTACTCCGGGTGCTCGGGTTTCCTCCCACGTGAATATAAACACCTCAATTCGATGAAAACACCTCGATATGTAGAGCACTGCAGAGCTTGTGAATATGTTGGCGCCAGCTAACCGCACAATTGCCTCTTTCATCTTGCCTGTGGTTCCTTAGTGTCGTCAGATTTGTATGAATGACGCCATATACATTTTCACAAATGACGCGATTATATGATGCAACTTAGACATGTTTATGTCTCCCTGCCAAAGGGGTTGTTACTGTGTCACGCTGGGCTGCCACCTGCTCGCCAAACGAAGATGAACTATCAGCACGGCCTCTCTGTCTCCCCCCACCGCTGCAGCTGAACATTCTGGTGGACACGGGCAGCAGCAACTTGCCGTGGGCGCTGCACCCCACCTCTTCCTCAAGCGCTACTACCGCCCCGAGCAGTAAGTGCCGTCGGGCATTGTGGTTCAATCTCGGCCTGCGTAAAAGGTGCTCCGCTACTGGTACTCTTGTGCGCTTGCGTGCACGTTTACTTAATATGAAACGTGCAAATATAAATGCACACCAGTTTGACCTTTGAGCAATCGCGATGTAGGGACGGTAACACAATTGGCATACCTTGCTTGCTGTGCGCGCATCAGGTATCGACTCCTCTTGTGTAACCCGACGCCTACGCAAATTGTGTGACAGGATGCACAGTAAAGCCTCTCGAAGCCAGACTGATTGGCGAGAGATTCCTTTCAACTTGAGGGGATGTCTGGCATGCTGGGAAAAAAAGATGATGACGTTACGAGCGATGACGATTGTACAGGTGTTTATGGTTCCGTATTGGTGATTGGTGATGCCTCTGGTTTTTGCTCACAGTGATACATCTGTTGACAATGCGAGCGATAACACCGATGCTGATTATCTTGGATAATGGTGTTGCAGGTCATGGTAATAGCAACAATAAATAAATAAAGATGACGCCTTCCGCTGTCGCGCAGAGCTTTGAGATGCCGTCGCATCCCGACGCTTGTAAAGCGACGCCCCGCCGCGTTGTGTGCCACCGCCGCAGGTCATCGACGTACCGGCGCGCCGCTCCAGTGTGTCGTGCTGTACACGCAGGGCGCTGGCAGGGAGACCTGGGCACGGACCTGGTCTCCGTGCCGCGCGGTGCCAACGCCAGCGTGCGCGCCAACGTGGCCGCCATTACCTACTCCAACAGCTTCTTCGTTAACGGCTCCAACTGGGAGGGCATCCTGGGGCTCGCCTACGGCAACGTCGCGCGGGTGACGACGACGACGATGGTTCGTTTCAGAGCCTCGACAGGCGCTTCACANGCGCGATGGCGACTTGCATCGCACGTCATCTCAGTGCATTGTACGGGCATCCCCAGGTGTTCGTTGTCCCGTGTGGCACAACGCGCCCCATCACCCGGCCTGCACGGCGCAGTCAAATCCTCGTCTTTAGCGCGTGGCATTGACGCACGCGTCTTCGCTCCAGCGTGTGCTTTTTTCCTCTTTACGGACCGTTTTGAAGCTGAACGCTCACCGCGCCCGCTACGATGCGAGTCGGGCGCGCGTGACGGACTACTTTCTGAGCTGCTACGTGGGTGTCAAGTGAACGCTCACCGCGCCCGTGTGAGGGACTACTTTTCTGAGCTGCTACGTGGGTGTCAAGTGAACGCTCACCGCGCCCGTGTGAGGGACTACTTTTCTGAGCTGCTATGTGGGTGTCGGCTGCTGCGAGGTTCAGTGACGCTGGGAGGCTGGTACTGTGGTAGTGATGCTCGCTGCCTTACGCCACAGTGCCTCCCTCGTCCCTCGCTCGTTGTTCCGGCACCTCGCCATATCTCTCGCACCTTTTGTATTTAATTCAATGTCTGTCGGACATAGCATATATTTTTTATACCGTGCGTACACAACACTTTTGTAAAAAGAAACATGTAAACTAATGTACTGTCAAATAAGACCAAGAATAAACTCAGGGCTGGAATGGCCACCCCACCTTTACCAGTTTTCTTTGTGGAAAATTCGCTTAACGCGAATTCGCTTTACGCGGCTGTTCTATTAACCAGGGCGGCCTGCCGAGTTTAAACCGCAGCAGGGGTGGTGGCCGTGGGCGCGGGGGACACACCCGTGCGGTGGTGCACATGACGGTGCTCACTACGGTGATGATGCCGATGGCGATGCTCGTAATAACGATGCCGGTTGTCGTGACGCTGGAGGTGTGTTTTTCATGGTGACGACGCTTGTGTTATCGCTGATGATGATAATGATGATACCGCTGCCTATCATGCCGTTCAGCCTGACGATTCCTTGGAGCCGTTCTTCGACTCGCTGGTGAAGCAGACGGGCATCCCCAACGTCTTCTCGCTTCAGCTGTGCGGCCTCTTCCCTGACCCAAACTCCACGGACGGCACGGCCGGAGGCACTATGGTGCGCCGCTTTGCNTGTGTGTGTGTGTGTGCGTGTGTGTGTGTGTGCGTGTGTGTGTGTGCGTGTGTGCGTGTGTGCGTGCCTGTGCCTGTGTGTGTGTGTGTCTGCGCTCTGCGCTACGAACCCGGCGACCCGAGTTGGGTTCCCTCTCACGGGCAACACCAGTGACGATCATCTGAACTGGCCCTGGGTTCTCCCCTAGGGGAATCGGCCTCAAATGAGGACCTGGTGTCGTGTGTGTATCCATTAGGGAGACAAAGGTGGCCGGGCGTGGAGCTGGCCACCCTCCTCTTGGTGCACCGTGCCAGCCTTAGCAGGCGCTCGCTAACAGCACTTGCCCCGACAACAGTCTGTCGAAGGCTCCACTGGGGTGTCTCTTGTACCCATCACCCATCGGCGTGTGTGCGACCCTTTTGCGTCCACGTTGGTTTCTGTGGGCGCTCTTCGTCGTCCACTCGCAAGAACACTCGGCATTGTACAAGTCGCTGAAGAGTGTTGCCATTGCAGTGATTATCTTGACCTGTCGTGGTGGCGCTTGGGCTAGAACGCTCGACTCTAATCAGAAGGTCGAGAGTAATCCGGGTCGAGGGTCAACTCGGCCAATCATTCCTCCTGGGTAGATACAATGACTACCACTTTATGATACGTGCTCTGCGCCACCGATGGAGATTGGTGCCGTCTCAGTTGCTCATTGGAGCGGAGGGAAATGCAGTTCTTCTAGTGTCAAGCACGAGCACTGAGTCTGGTTTTAATTCTATAATACTTCCCCGGTGTGAATTCACTCGCCGATGTCGCTCCCTCTGCGGCTATCTTTGCAGATTCTGGGTGGGGTGGACACAGACCTGTACATCGGAGACATGTGGTACAGCCCCATACGGAGGGAATTGTATTACGAGTGATCATTGTGCGCATGGAGGTGCATGGCAGGGACCTTAAAATGGACTGCAAGGAGGTAAGCGTGCCCTACGTGCGTGCGTTCGTTAATTCCACGTGCCATGAAGAAGGACCGTTGCCCGTGATGGCTCAGCTTCGCGCATTCCACTGGCTGCTTGGCCATGCTGGTGTAGTGGTGGTGTTGACGTGCGCCGACAGTGATGGATCACGGGGCGCGGGGTGGGCACGCGATGTGGGCGTGGTATGGACACGCGCGCCGGTGGTAAGGCGCGCTGACACAAGCTGGGAAAGAGGATCGTAGCGAGTGCGCAGTGATTGGTCAGATAAGATGGGTGCTCTCAGCGACGTCCGCAGGAGGGGCATAAAGGGAGACGCGCGAGAGCACTCGTGGTCAGTGTTAACCAGTTGAAGACCGAAAACGGAGTGGAGGAGGTAGTGGCCCGAGACCCCTAGTCCCGCCGTCCTTGTCAAGACCGGGGCCCTGTGTGGCTCGGAGCCGAAACTGGGGAACCCGTAGTCCGACGCCCGCGTGGGTCGGGACGGTGGTACCCAGAGCCGAGACGGACACCCCAGCCGGGTGTGTTCCGGAAGGCTATGGGGCGTAAGAGCCCGTGTCAGTATAGCTGAGTGGGTGTTCGTCACCCGAGTAGCTAAGGGGTGTTGGTCACCCGTGTAGCTGAGTGGGTGTTAGTCATCCGTGTAGCTGAGTGGGTGTTATTCACCCGAGTAGCTGAGTGGGTGTTAGTCACCCGAGTAACTAAGTGAGTGTTAGTCACCCGTGTAACAGTTGGTGTTCAAATAAAAGAGTGTGCTACCCGTGAAGTCGTCTCCGCCGAGTTACTACTTTACAACTGGCGTCAGAAGTAAACCTGTCTTCAAGGAGAATGGACACAAGGAAGACTTCTCGTTCCCACGTGCAAGATCGGGGAGACGACGGCGTACCGGAGACACCACCTCGGGAGGAGAGGACGAGGAGTTGCCGCCAATGCAGCACTTCGCAGAAATGGCCGATGCTCCGCTTGCCTCCGACACCAGCCTGCAGGACGCACACTCCCGCCTGGCGGAGTTGCTGCTCGCCGCCGCTGCGATCTTGGCGGAAATCTCCGTTCCAGCGGGCGGAGGAACGGCTGCGGGGTTGGAGGAGGCGGCGCGGCTGGAGGGATCCCGCCGGAAGGCGTTTCGCGCCAAAAGTTTTGAAGTTGGCGCCATTTTTGAGGGTCCGCCACCGGTTGGCGGGAAACACGGACACCACGTGGCCAGAGATCTCCACACAGCGCAGCCCGCGTCATCGGCGCGCGCCGGAGCTCTCCATTATGCGCCTGCAGACGGAGCCGACATTTTCTGCAACCACAGCGGCGCGCGGGAAAATCGTTCCAACGACGACGACGACGATCGAGTCCTCCAGCAACGATTGCCCGCGCTGTCGGTGTTCAAGGCGGACGGGGGCGACTGGGAGCCTTCCAGCGACGGTTCATCGCGCATCAAGAAATGTCGGGGTGGTCCGACACCACTGCCCTGCGCGCGCTGCCAGCGATGCTTGACGACGACGCGCTTGCAGCCTTCACATCCGCCCCGAGGTCGTCCCGCTCAACGCTCCAGGCCGCGCTACACCTGATGGCCAAGGTGTTCGGACCACCCTCGACCTGTCGCCACCAGTTCTACGATCGGCGGAAGGTGGTTGGAGAAACAACGCTCGCCTATCGCACGGCGCTGCTCGCCCTGGCGGACTCAGCTTTTCCCCGCATGGACAAGGAGGGAAGGACGCCATGGTGACGGAGCAGCTGCTGGCGTTGGCTCACGGATTGGGAGTTCCATTAATACGGCGGACGAAATGGACATCTGCTCCCTGGGATTGCCACGAGTATTCACGCTTACGAGGTCCTAAAGCGGAAGCCGACGGTCGTCTGCGCATCGGTGGAGAACGGGGCACCGGCCGCCACGATCATCGGACCTCAGCCTGCTGTGCCTCGGGAGGAGGCCTTCGCTGTTTCAAGGCCGGGGGAGTGGAGAACGGGAGGTCGTTCGCCCACACGTTCCTCCCGCAAGCTGGAGCAACCGAAACCTACGACGTCCCTCGTCGTCTGCTACAACTGCGGCCTTCGGGCCACGTCGCGTCCGGTGCCGGGCCCCGCGTCAACGCACCGCGGGACACGTCCGGACGACGACCAGGGCCTAAAGACATCCCAGCTGAACCCGGCAAGTCGCGGCACCTCACACGTTCGGTCCACACGCACGGCACGTTTGGGTCGCCGCTTAGCGGTGGGGGACCGTGTATGGGCACCGTCCAATGTCGACCCCTTCTGCCGGTGGACGTACCATTTTACGCGGCGAACGGGGGATCTTTGGGAATCATCGGCCAGATTCGGGCGACTATTTGTATTGGCGATATTAAATTGGCGGGTCCTATTTTTGTATCATCATCGTTGGCCGTTCCTTGTTTACTAGGCACGGACTTTCTGTCTAAAATGCCTATCAAAATTCTCATAGACCAGGCCTGCATTGAGCTTCCGTCGGGACGGCGGGTTGAGTTTTTGAAGAGTCCTAATAAAATACGCACAGCTTGTGCGACGGTGCAGGCGCTGGCAACCCGGACTGTACGGGTGCCCCCGGGATCGCAAATGTTGGTACCCTTCGGTTGAGAAAACCCCTTGGGCGGATGCGGGGCACAGGGAGTTCTGTTGGGGCCGTCTAACAGGGCTAAAGGGGACCTCGACTTGGCGGTGGCCCAGACCATGGTGAGGGGGACAGTGAGCCGTTCGTTGTGGTCCTGAATACGGGGTCGCGGCGGCCGTGATTACGCAGGGAACGGTGCTGGCTCACGCCGCGCCGCTACCCGCCGAGGAACAGCTCGTTGCTCACGCCGATTCGAGTACCGATACGCATCCTCAAAGTGAGGAGGGGACGGAGTGGTTGGACTCGTTGTGTGCCGGGTCCAGTACCTTGTCCAGTGTGCAGTTGGGTGCATTGAGGGCTTGCTACTCGAGTTCGCTGACGTGTTTAGCAGGCACAAGTACGATATTGGCTGCACAGACCTGTTGCGCCACCACATAGCTACTGGGGACGCGGCCCCTATTCGACAGAATCCCTTCCGGCTCAGTCCAGCCGAGAAGGAGCATGTGCAGTCGGCGGTAAATGACATGTTGGCGGCCGACATCATTGCGCCCTCTTCCAGTCCGTGGGGTGCTCCTATCGTCTTGGTTAAAAAACAGGATGGATCCCTGCGGTTCTGTGTCGATTTCCGCCGCCTAAACAAAATCTCGATGGCCGATGCGTATCCGCTCCCCAGGATGGATGAGTCGCTGGATGCCTTGGCGGGAGCACAGTTCTTTTCGACGCTCGATTTGCTTTCGGATTTTGGCAATTGCCCTCGATGACGAATCGAAACCAAAAACCGCTTTCCGGACACCGGGAGGCCTATTTGAATTCAACCGATTGCCCATGGGTTTACATTCCGCTCCTGCCACGTTCCAGAGGCTCATGGAATTGGTTTTGTCAGGCCTCCAATGGGACACCTGTTTGATTTATCTCGATGATATCATCGTTTTCAGCCGGACTTTGAGGAGCACCTCCAGCGACTGAGAGCAGTGTTCCTCAGGATGCGTTCCGCTAAGCTAAAATTTAAACCGGCTAAATGTTTTCTGCTTCGGGAATCGGTCAGGTATTTGGGCCATATCGTTAGCCGTTCGGGGATCTCGACAGACCCTGCTAAGACGCAATGCGTCGGCTCATGGCCAACGCCGACCTCTGTCACTGAAGTCCGCAGCTTCATAGGATTCGCCTCCTATTACCGTCGTTTTGTCAAGCAGTTTGCCACCATAGCCAGGCCCTGCACGCTTTGACGGCGAAAGGGGTGCGGTTTCACTGGGGCCGGAGGAGGAGGCCGCGTTCTGCTCCCTTCGTGACGCCTTGGTGCAGGCTCCCCCTTGTGTTACCCCGATTTCACGCAACCGTTTGTGCTCGACACGGATGCCAGTAACACGGGTATCGGGGAGTGCTCTCACAGGTGGTCGGGGGGTCGAACGGGTGATCGCCTACGGTAGCAGGGTTCTGTCCCCCGCGGAACAACGCTACTGCGTGACACGGCGTGAATTGCTGGCGATTGTGTTTTTTATACAGCAATTCAGGCCGTATCTTTATGGCCGTCACTTTACGGTTCGCACGGACCATGCGGCTCTCCAATACGCTATGCGGGTGGCGCAGCCATCCGGCCAATTGTCCCGATGGTTGGAGGTCCTTCAGGACTACCAATTTACGACGATTTACCGCAAGGGGTTGCGCACTCGAATGCGGATGCTTTGTCACGGTTGCCGCCGCGTACGGAATGCGCATGTCTGTTGGGATCGGCGCGGTGTAAACCCTCTGTCGCTGTCCCCGCGGAAGTGGTGCTCGCCGCCACGGATACTACGGGGTCGACGCCCCTACGGGGAGGGACTCGCTGTTAGCATTGCCTCTCATCGAGTGGGGCCGGCTGCAAATGGCCGACAGCTCCCTACTCACGCTACGTCGGAAGGTTGACGATCCGAGAGTGGAGAAACGCGGGTCGGTTCCTGGGTGTGCAGACAGGGCCTCTTGATGAAGTGGGACAACATGTCCCGGCGTCACATGCTCGTGGTGCCGTTTGCTGTGCGGAGTAGGGTCGTCCTGGCTGCCCATGAACGACTCATGCATTTGGGGTTTCACAAAACGCTCGCCCTCATTCAGCGAGACTACTATTGGCCGGGGATGGGCAACGACGTGGCGAACATTCTTAAGGATGTGTAGGGTGCGCCGAAGAAAACCGCCACCTATAGCGGCTAATCCACCGCTGCAATCCATTCAGGTTTCGCGCACAAACGAATTGGTCGCGCTAGACATCTTGGGGCCTTTTCCCGCTACACCTCGGGGAAATAAGTTCCTGCTGGTTGGCGTAGAGTACTTCACCGATGGCCCATGGCATGGCCACTCGCCAACCAGTCGGCTGCGGCAGTGGCGGACGCCTTTGTCCAAGGTTATGTTTTGGACAAAGGCGCCCCCGAACGCTTGCTGACGGATCAAGGGAAAAATTTTTCGAGCGTTTTGTTGCGCGAGTGTGCGACCTGTTGGGTACAAAGAAAGTACTACCTCCCCGTACCACCCGCAGACTGACGGTATGGTTGAACGTCTGAACAGGACGATTACGTCTATGCTGTGCCAACAGGTATGCGACGACCAGGTGGATTGGGACTTACAGGTACCGGGGTACTAGCGGCCTATCGGATGGCACCTCATGCGGCGACGGGGTTTTCTCCATTTTTCTGATGTATGGGCGGGAGGCCGATCCGGCCATGGACGTCCAACTGGGGATTTCCCAGCCACGTGAAAATCTAAATTGGCAGACCATATCAAGTTTAACATCGCCAAATTGGCTGAAGCGCGAGAGGCTGCGAGATTGAATTCGCGGTCTCGGCAGATCGCGAACGAGCGATTGCACGGACGGAAGGTGCATACGCACAATTGGGAACCGGGCGATAAGGCCTGGCTGCATTGTCCACACGCACCGTTGGCTACGTCCCCCAAACTGTTGAGACCATGGAGGGGACCGGTGGAAATTGTGCGGGTTGCACGACCCCAGAGTATACAGATTAAATGGGGAAAACGCCGTTGGTACGTGCACCCCTCCCGACTGAAACCTACGCGGCGCCGTGTGACCCCGGGTTGTGCCGTGACGACCGAGCGTGTGATGTGACCGTCGACTCGGGGAGGGATGTGTCGCAGGCTGATCCTCACGTGTCTCCACCTGACCCACCCCCAGGTGTCTCGGACCTGACGGCTGTTGACCGTCGGGAACCGGAACCCGCGGCTCGCGCGGAGCTCCGATGCCTGGCCCATGCCTTCCTGAACTGCCGGCGCCACCGGATGGCCAACCGCGTCTGGTGCCGTACGACGGACCGGCAAGGCGGACTCGGGCTAGGACGCAACACTTTTCATGAAAAGAAAAAAAAGTTTCNTTTTTTGTTTAAAGCCTGACCTCGCCGCCGGGTTCCCCCTCTGCCGGGTAATGTCCCGTTCAAGGGACGCTCGGACACATTGGGACACTGCATGAGTCGGAGAGAAAAGAAGAGAAAATGAATAAAGAATTTTTTTTTATTACTCTTTCTGCATACACATTATCGTTGCCACTCGCCGGATTGTGCATATTGTTCTTGTTGTGGGTGTGGCGGTTGCTGGGTTTTGCGAATTGCGGTGTTCATGTTGTGTTGTTAGGGTTTTGTTGTTATGTTACGGGGCACACATAGGGGTGAAGGGATGTTGTATATTTTATTAGCAGCCGGGTCGGCTGCGAGCTATGTGGTAGGGGGTGATGTAGTGGTGGTGTTGACGTGCGCCGACAGTGATGGATCACGGGGCGCGGGGTTGGGCACGCGATGTGGGCGTGGTATGGACGCGCGCGCCGGTGGTAAGGCGCGCTGACACAAGCTGGGAAAAGAGGATCGTAGCGAGTGCGCAGTGATTGGTCAGATAAGATAGGTGCTCTCAGCGACGTCCGCAGGAGGGGCATAAAGGGAGACGCGCGAGAGCACTCGTGGTCAGTGTTAACCAGTTGAAGACCGAAGACGGAGTGGAGGAGGTATTGGCCCGAGACCCCTAGTCCCGCCGTCCTTGTCAGGACCGGGGCCCTGTGTGGCTCGGAGCCGAGACTGGGAACCCGTAGTCCGACGCCCGCGTGGGTCGGGACGGTGGTACCCAGAGCCGAGACGGACACCCCAGCCGGGTGTGTTCCGGAAGGCTACGGGGCGTAAGAGCCCGTGTCAGTATAGCTGAGTGGGTGTTCGTCACCCGAGTAGCTAAGTGGGTGTTGGTCACCCGTGTAGCTGAGTGGGTGTTAGTCACCCGTGTAGCTGAGTGGGTGTTAGTCACCCGTGTAGCTGAGTGGGTGTTCATCTTCTTGGTTCTTTCGGTAAAGTCACGTAGAAGGGAAGTAATAAAATAATAAAAATAAAACATAATAAAACAATTCTCACGACGTTTCGGCCACAACGCAAGCAGCCGTCCTCAGGTGAAAACCAGGTCCGTCGAGGCGACAGAGTCTGAATGAAACAGCACACGAGCTTGGAGCATATATATAAGCTGGGCGCATTGACAAAGGAATTTGTATATCAAAAGGAATTTAGCATATTTATGGGAAATGCAGGAATGTGATTAGTACTGCATATGCATGTGCATTATGCAGGATTAACAGCATCAAAGGGAGCTGCACTTGCTGCTGCTGCACTTGCTGCTGCTGCTGCACTTGCTGCTGCTGCTGCACTTGCTGCTGCTGCTGCACTTGCTGCTGCTGCAGCACTTGCTGCTGCTGCAGCACTTGCTGCTGCTGCAGCACTTGCTGCCTTATCCATTATAATATAACACTATGTATTATTCTACCACCTAATGTGTATCATACTGCTATATGTTTACTGTACAATTACGACACCATACATTACTCTGCACACTGCACCATGCCAGTGAGTGGAACGCGGTCTGAAAGTCACCGTAAACGTGAACACAATCAGTTAAGATCCGAAATGGTTTATTACGTCCTTCCAATGATTGCTAAGCCAGAATCCATCTTCTCGGTTGAAATTGTCTCTGTGTTTGTATATGTGGATCGCCTCATGAACGAATCTCTCATGATAGCCAGATGGCTTGCAGAGAACCTCTGTCTTGGAGAAGTCAATGTCATGTGAGCCCACTGAATTGTAACAGTGATCTGCCACGGCTGAGGTGTTTGTCCTACCGTGTTTCAGGTCTGCCTTATGTTCACGGATGCGGTCCGAGACATGTCGTTTGGTTTCTCCAATGTAACTGCTACCACAGAGGCAACTTAGTTTGTAGACGCCAGGGTACTGTATGTCTGGAACCACATCTTTTACAGACGGGACCAGATCACGGATTTTATGTACTGTGTTGAATCGGACCTGGATCTTGTGTTTAATCAGGATTTTGGAGATCTTTTTTGTGACCCCAGCAATGTAGGGTAAGGTGATGGTCTTGAAAGGCTCCTCAACAGGATCCTTCTTGATGGTTGGAGTGATGGCTTTGCGGATTGTGTAATCGGAGTAACCATTAGCCTTAAGAGCTTGGCGTACGTGTTGAGTTCACTGGAAATGTGTTCATGGTCGGAGATGCATTGGGCTCTATGATATAGAGTCTTGATGAGGGAATTCTTCTGGGATGGATGGTGGTGGAATCCGGTTTTAGATAAGCATCCGTGTGGGTGGCTTTCCTGTAGACAGAGTGGCTCATTGAACCATCAGGTCTCCTTTTGATTAGGACATCCAAAAANGGTAGCTTGCCATCATTTTCGACTTCCATGGTGAATCTGATGGCTGGGTGTATGGAATTGATGTGGTCGAGAAATTGGTCTAGAGCAGGCCGGCCATGTGGCCAGATGACAAAAGTGTCGTCTACGTACCTCTTCCATAAGGTCGGGCGTAGAGTGGCAGTCTGGATGGCGTCCGTCTCAAATTTCTCCATGAAGATGTTGGCTACAACCGGAGATAGGGGGAGCCCATTGGGGTGCCCTCAATTTGCTTGTAGAAGGTTCCATTCCAGGTGAAGTATGTATTGGTTAAGCAGTGTCTCACCAGGGGGGTACCCCAGCATTCAGTCCTTGATGAACCAAGTCTTCAATGATTGCGATGGTGTCAGGCACAGGCACCTTGGTGAACAAGGAAACCACATCAAAACTGACAAGCAGGTCGTCTGGGGACAGGGCAATCCCCTTGATTGTCGATACCAGGTCAGTAGAGTTTAGTACTGCAGAGGTGGTTTTTCCAGTGAAAGGCCGTAGGATTTCGGACAAAAAACGAGCCAGTTTGTAAGTGGGGGAGTTGATAGTAGAGACAATGGGACGAAGAGGTGTATCTTCTTTATGTATCTTTGGCAAGCCGTACAATCTTGGTGGCCTGGCTGCAGAAGGTTTCAACGAGAACTGTTTGGTCTGATCAATTAATGCGGTTGAAGCAGAAATGATGTTGTTGGTTTTGGAGACGAGGCTGTTGGTGGGGTCTCNTTTTATTTTTGTATAGCTGCCATCGTTGAGTAGTTCTTGAATTTTGTTGTTGCATTCTATTTTGTCCATGATGACAGTGGCATTGCCTTTGTCGGCTGAGAGGATGACAATGTCATCCCTCTTTTTTAATTGAGCTAATTCAAAACGCTCATCTTTGCTGATGTTGCTAGCTGGCATCTTAGCGTTTTTGAGGGTTACAGAGATTTCAGATCTTGCTACGTCTGCAGCGATGTGACTCAAGCCCTTGAGAGCTACATCTACTCGAGCAATTATATCATTAACTGGTATGTGTCTAGGTGTGACTGCAAAGTTTAGTCCTTTAGCTAAAACGGATTTCAAACCTTCAGAAATAGGACTGTTACTGCGATTAATTACGACTTTGTTAACGTCTAGCTTTTCAATGTGTGGGTCCGGTTTCTTGTTTGAGAGGCGGTTGAATTTGGAAATCAAGTTGTCCTTACATTTAGTCGACATAGCGGCAGCTGAAGAGGCAGTCATTTTTTCCACATGTTCCCAATCCGATGTGGACATTGTTACACTCAAAGATAAGTGTGATTTGTAGAGTGTCTTGTCTAACTGATCTAGTTCGGTGCGCGTAAGTCTGATTTTCTCTGAAATAAGAGCTAAACTAGTTCTAGACAGAATTCGTTTCGCATTAGAAGAAGTTACAGCAGCAGATGTTAGTGTAAATGCGTTTGGTATTACCTTAGAGTCGCGGCATCTCTTCAGAAAGGTGAGAGACTCGATTAGCTGAGCCTTCTTATCCCGGAGCTTGTTGAAGGATCTCAAAGTTATGTGGAAACCCTCCCCGTAGAGGCGGTTAAATTTCGATTTAAAGCTTTCGTGACTGCAGGGATTCATCTTCTAAGGTAATACCAAACGCATTTACACTAACATCTGCTGCTGTAACTTCTTCTAATGCGAAACGAATTCTGTCTAGAACTAGTTTAGCTCTTATTTCAGAGAAAATCAGACTTACGCGCACCGAACTAGATCAGTTAGACAAGACACTCTACAAATCACACTTATCTTTGAGTGTAACAATGTCCACATCGGATTGGGAACATGTGGAAAAAAATGACTGCCTCTTCAGCTGCCGCTATGTCGACTAAATGTAAGGACAACTTGATTTCCAAATTCAACCGCCTCTCAAACAAGAAACCGGACCCACACATTGAAAAGCTAGATGTTAACAAAGTCGTAATTAATCGCAGTAACAGTCCTATTTCTGAAGGTTTGAAATCCGTTTTAGCTAAAGGACTAAACTTTGCAGTCACACCTAGACACATACCAGTTAATGATATAATTGCTCGAGTAGATGTAGCTCTCAAGGGCTTGAGTCACATCGCTGCAGACGTAGCAAGATCTGA
The DNA here is from genome assembly GCA_018977245.1 of Lethenteron camtschaticum. Taxonomy (NCBI): domain Eukaryota; kingdom Metazoa; phylum Chordata; class Hyperoartia; order Petromyzontiformes; family Petromyzontidae; genus Lethenteron; species Lethenteron camtschaticum. The sequence continues at coordinate 19,244 of WFAB01002091.1, forward strand.
AATCTCTGTAACCCTCAAAAACGCTAAGATGCCAGCTAGCAACATCAGCAAAGATGAGCGTTTTGAATTAGCTCAATTAAAAAGAGGATGACATTGTCATCCTCTCAGCCGACAAAGGCAATGCCACTGTCATCATGGACAAAATAGAATACAACAACAAAATTCAAGAACTACTCAACGATGGCAGCTATACAAAAATAAAAAGAGACCCCACCAACAGCCTCGTCTCCAAAACCAACAACATCATTTCTGCTTCAACCGCATTAATTGATCAGACCAAACAGTTCTCGTTGAAACCTTCTGCAGCCAGGCCACCAAGATTGTACGGCTTGCCAAAGATACATAAAGAAGATACACCTCTTCGTCCCATTGTCTCTACTATCAACTCCCCCACTTACAAACTGGCTCGTTTTTTGTCCGAAATCCTACGGCCTTTCACTGGAAAAACCACCTCTGCAGTACTAAACTCTACTGACCTGGTATCGACAATCAAGGGGATTGCCCTGTCCCCAGACGACCTGCTTGTCAGTTTTGATGTGGTTTCCTTGTTCACCAAGGTGCCTGTGCCTGACACCATCGCAATCATTGAAGACTTGGTTCATCAAGGACTGAATGCTGGGGTACCCCCCTGGTGAGACACTGCTTAACCAATACATACTTCACTGGAATGGAACCTTCTACAAGCAAATTGAGGGCACCCCAATGGGCTCCCCCTATCTCCGGTTGTAGCCAACATCTTCATGGAGAAATTTGAGACGGACGCCATCCAGACTGCCACTCTACGCCCGACCTTATGGAAGAGGTACGTAGACGACACTTTTGTCATCTGGCCACATGGCCGGCCTGCTCTAGACCAATTTCTCGACCACATCAATTCCATACACCCAGCCATCAGATTCACCATGGAAGTCGAAAATGATGGCAAGCTACCCTTTTTGGATGTCCTAATCAAAAGGAGACCTGATGGTTCAATGAGCCACTCTGTCTACAGGAAAGCCACCCACACGGATGCTTATCTAAAACCGGATTCCCACCACCATCCATCCCAGAAGAATTCCCTCATCAAGACTCTATATCATAGAGCCCAATGCATCTCCGACCATGAACACATTTCCAGTGAACTCAAACACGTACGCCAAGCTCTTAAGGCTAATGGTTACTCCGATTACACAATCCGCAAAGCCATCACTCCAACCATCAAGAAGGATCCTGTTGAGGAGCCTTTCAAGACCATCACCTTACCCTACATTGCTGGGGTCACAAAAAAGATCTCCAAAATCCTGATTAAACACAAGATCCAGGTCCGATTCAACACAGTACATAAAATCCGTGATCTGGTCCCGTCTGTAAAAGATGTGGTTCCAGACATACAGTACCCTGGCGTCTACAAACTAAGTTGCCTCTGTGGTAGCAGTTACATTGGAGAAACCAAACGACATGTCTCGGACCGCATCCGTGAACATAAGGCAGACCTGAAACACGGTAGGACAAACACCTCAGCCGTGGCAGATCACTGTTACAATTCAGTGGGCTCACATGACATTGACTTCTCCAAGACAGAGGTTCTCTGCAAGCCATCTGGCTATCATGAGAGATTCGTTCATGAGGCGATCCACATATACAAACACAGAGACAATTTCAACCGAGAAGATGGATTCTGGCTTAGCAATCATTGGAAGGACGTAATAAACCATTTCGGATCTTAACTGATTGTGTTCACGTTTACGGTGACTTTCAGACCGCGTTCCACTCACTGGCATGGTGCAGTGTGCAGAGTAATGTATGGTGTCGTAATTGTACAGTAAACATATAGCAGTATGATACACATTAGGGTGGGTAGAATAATACATAGTGTTATATTATAATGGATAAGGCAGCAAGTGCTGCAGCAGCAGCAAGTGCTGCAGCAGCAGCAAGTGCTGCAGCAGCAGCAAGTGCTGCAGCAGCAGCAAGTGCTGCAGCAGCAGCAAGTGCAGCAGCAGCAGCAAGTGCAGCAGCAGCAGCAAGTGCAGCAGCAGCTAGTAAGTGCAGCTCCCTTTGATGCTGTTAATCCTGCATAATGCACATGCATATGCAGTACTAATCACATTCCTGCATTTCCCATAAATATGCTAAATTCCTTTTGATATACAAATTCCTTTGTCAATGCGCCCAGCTTATATATATGCTCCAAGCTCGTGTGCTGTTTCATTCAGACTCTGTCGCCTCGACGGACCTGGTTTTCACCTGAGGACGGCTGCTTGCGTTGTGGCCGAAACGTCGTGAGAATTGTTTTATTATGTTTATTTTTATTATTTTATTACTTCCCTTCTACGTGACTTTACCGAAAGAACCAAGAAGATGAATCCCTGCAGTCACGACAGCTTTAAATCGAAATTTGAGTGGGTGTTATTCACCCGAGTAGCTGAGTGGGTGTTAGTCACCCGAGTAACTAAGTGAGTGTTAGTCACCCGTGTAACAGTTGGTGTTCAAATAAAAGAGTGTGCTACCCGTGAAGTCGTCTCCCGCCGAGTTACTACTTTACACTGGCACAAGGGTGGGATAGATGTGGCAGCGATTTGTAAAACAACAACAACGACCCTGCTGCGTGATTGCTTGATGGGATCTCGGAGGCAGCTCTGTGAGATCAACTTTCGTCGGCCGTTCTCCAACGCGAAGGGTTCCACTTCTCCACGAGCGAAATTCGAACGGGCACTTGGCCTCTCTCTTGATCGTGTGATGCTGTGGGAACGGATGCTTACACGTGTGCATTTTGAAGCACGACGTGTTTCCACGTCCCCTTGGCAGTACAACGACGACAAGAGCATCGTCGACAGTGGCACCACAGACCTGCGCCTCCCGAAGCGAGTCTTCGACGCCGTCGTCTCCGCCATCAAGCGCAACTCTCCCGTGGGTTTCACACGGACGCCGGTTGCGCAACGCTTGCGCGGCTGGGCACGCGTCGACTCGTCAACTCGTGCGCTCGCTCGTGACGCGTGCGATCACACCACGCCCGCAGTAGTAGCGGTCGCATGTTTCCGAATCGTCTATATTTGTTCTAGACCACAGTTGCCGAGCACAGGCCCAAAGGCCTAAAATGGCAAACGGCCATTTAAAGTGTAAGTTTGTAAGTTTGTTCTGGGATTGAGCGAGGTCGTAAGATCTTCGGAAATGTGACGACGGGAAGGGAGATTACAGAGCGGGGAGGAGATCTGAGGCACCTGCGATTGAGCACGGTTGGCTACGTACGGTGCGAAACAACTTCTACACACAGAGGCAACAGGGTTATGCGATGAGCTGGCCACATCACGTTCGTTAACTGCTTGCGCACACAGCACTTTAGCTGACGGTCTGTGCACAATGATTGGCGGATGATCTTTATCCATGTGTGTGGGCGTGCGTGCGTATGCGTGCGTGCGTGCGCGTGTGTGCGCGTGCGTGCGTGCGCGCGTGTGTGCGTGCGTGCGTGCGCGTGTGTGGCGTGCGTGCGCGTGCGTGCGTGTGCGTGCGTTCGTGTGTGTGTGTGGGCGTTCGTGTGCGTGTGCGTGCGTGTGTGCGCGCGTGTTGCAGACGGAGAAGTTCCCCGAGGGTTTCTGGCTGGGAGAGCAGCTGGTTGTTGGAGGCCGGGCAGCACCCCGTGGCATCTGTTCCCGAACATCTCCCTCTACCTCATGGGGGAGGCCACCAACCAGTCCTTCAGGGTCACCGTCGTGCCCGCGGTGAGCAGAGCCGTTGGGCGTTTTGAAATCCGTGGGGTTGCTTGTCACGTTTCACCAAAGAGACGCGGTTGCCTGCAGTGCCGCTCGGAGTTCTGTCGCCGCCTGTGACTTATTCGAGATGTGTTACTCGTGGCCCTGGGTGTTCACACAAAAGTCACAACGATTTGTTTCACTTTGCCGTGCAAGTCTGTCGCGTGGCGTGCAACAAGTTGGCGGCAGTGCGCGCTGCAGGTTAATGACGCGCAGAGATGAAGACGTGGCCTGTGTACGTTGTTGTTTGCGGGCATAAATAACAGTATCATACGTACACAATACACATGGGTTTAGCAACATATTTGTGTGTTTCTCATGCGTAGACACGCACTGGTAGTGCTAATCTGCATGTGTAACTTTGCAAAAGGGCAGTTGCTACACTTTGGAACCACTGTTGACTTCACACAAAACGGTACCTATTTATCACTCTATGTTATGATGGACTGTGTTGGCTCCTGCCAGGATTGAAATCATCCTGTTGCAACTGTGAGTTGGGAGTTCTACACATCACCAGGTTGTCTCTTATTGATCCTGTGTAAACATTGTCTCCCCTGTTTGGGCTATTGATAATTGCACTTGTGTCGAGTTTCCAGCCACTCGCCTCAATGCTCGAGTCCCCTTTAGCCACGATGTTTTAGATTTGACCTGACGCTGACGTTGGAACTGCCAGGGCAATCGGCGACCCACTGTGAGATGTCTACTGTGTGTGTGTGGGTATAAGACAGAGTTCCCCATGTGACACTCTTAGCTGGCACCTATGAAGGCCGGTACAGTACATGAGATAAACTAAAACTATGAAATAAACTATTTCTATTCCCAGCTCAGGCCACGCTGAGCTCCGCAGCTCTTCTTCAGGAGCGACCTACCCACAAATGAGAGCTCACCGAAGTGGCTTATCGCGTGCAGATTTATAGCGGCCACATTTCTAAATGTAAAGGGATAAACCGGAGGACCCAGAGAAACTACACGCAATGCCAGGAGAACTTGCAAACTCTAAACGTCAGTCGGGATCGAACCCGACCTCCTGTATACCAGGCGAGGTAGTTAACATCTCCTAGCCACCGTAGCAGCGTGGCAAGCGTCACGCCCGACCGCTTTTGTCTCCCCAGTGCTCACTAGTTACTGATTTAAGGCTGAGTTGATGTAGGGGAGGCCCAAGAGTTCAAACATCACTTGCCACAGATGTTCTCCATGACCGGGAATCAAAATCAGGTCGCCAGGTTCATGACGCAGTGCACTGACCACTGTGCCGTCGCTCCCCAAAGTAACGTAACTCTTTGCTCCCTGCACACACACCACACAAGGGTGTTGCTCTCTAGGCCAGTGTTGAAGGCGAGCTGGTAAGGTCATTGTTGTGGACTACACACACTCTACAACAACAACAGCCGCCATTTGCCACCAGGTGGTAGTGATGTCACCACAGCGCTTGTGCCAGGCTATGTCCAATCGGAGGCTATCACGTGCAGTTTGGAAGGCAGAGATGATGGGACGGACCCGGGTGCTGTGTGTGTAGTCCACAAGCAATGACTCAGATGCTGTGACTTGGCTGAGATGACGCTCTCCTGTGTACCAACTTGCTACGTTTTAGCCGCCCGGCGCTCCGCTCATTGCCGTGAAACGGTACATCGCACAGCGGTACCCCGTTGTGCGATGTACCGTTTCAACAGACTTTGGGCCAAGTGCTGCTAGCGGCACCTATTGCGGTGGCCACACGAGGAGGGGGTGAGTGCCCGCCGCCACGCCCCACCGCCCTTGCGTCCCTCGTGGCGACATCCAACATCGCTCCACGTACTCACTTGAGGCCAAGTCGACCAAGGGACGAGTTGAGATAATCGTCACCGGTGTTGACCCCGAGCGAGAATCGAGCTCGTGGTCAACCGGTTCCGTAGCGCGGCGCGCACTCGCCCCTGCACTGCCGCGCGCCACAATCCCACGCACGCAAACGCACGGCGGCGTGCCCTCTCGACGTCGCCGCCCCCTCGTGCGCGTCGGCCACAGCAATACCTGCGCGCGGTGGAGGACGTGGCGTCGACGCGCGACGACTGCTACAAGTTGCCATCTCGCGTCGAGCGCGGGCACGGTGATGGCACCGTCGTCATGGAGGGGCTCTACGTCGTCTTCGACCGCGCTGCAAGCGCGTCGGCTTCGCCGTCAGCCGCTGCTCAGGTGCGTCGTGCGTCGTCGCGCGCGTGCGGGTACGAGATGCCTTTTCTGGGGTGCGAGACATGCAGATTTATTAGAAGGTAAATCATCGAAAACACAAATGAAGCACGGGCACTTAAGTACAACTGCTTTGTTTCATCAACCCTATGTCTCTATAACTAAATTGTAGCGATTGACAACCAAAGGGGTTGGGGGGTACAGGCTCCAGCGAAGGTTAAGAGCCACTGCATTAGCAATGCGACATTTTGCTTGACACAAAGCGGCTCTTACAGACAAGGTCCAAGCGAGGAAAGTCGACGTACAATCCAGGAAGTCTAAATAGCGACTCGATTCTAAATGACGTTCAGTTGCGTGTGGCTTATTCGCACGCACGCGCATGCTGGGTTCTCTCCCCCCCCCTCCCCCCCACCTGCAGTGCGAGGAGGCCCCGGGGACCCCCCAGTGTGTGGGGCCCCTTCGTGCTGCCCGACGTGAACGTGGCGGAGTGCGCGCACAGCGCGGCGCGTCCCACCAGGCGGCGCTGCTCACCGCCGCGTACGTCGCGGCCGCCACCTGCGTCCTCGTCGTGCTGCCCGTGTGCCTCCTCGTCGCGCCGCGGGGCCGGTGCGGCCGCTGCCGGCGCGGGCCGGCAGCGGCCGCAGCGACGACACGGACGTAGCGGCGACGATTCCGCCGCTCGTGTCGCCTCCCCCCTCCGAGAAGGAGGAGGAGGAGACCCTTTGGCACTTGGCTGTCCCGCCCTGTGTGTGTGTGCGTGCGTGCACGTGCGCACGTTTATACCACGTGGTGTTGGCCACACCCTCGTCCACCACCCATCTCGTGGCAGCCTTCATGGGCGCTTGTTAACAGCACTTGCCCCAACAGTCTGTTGAAGGCTACACGGGGACCTTTGGCTTTGTAGATACTGCGTGGTGCTGGCCACACTTCAGTCCAACCCTTCCCCACCCCCCCCCCATCTCGTGTCGGCCTTCATGGTTACTCGTTCACAGCACTTGCCCCAACAGTCTGTTGAAGGCTACACGGGGACCTTTGGCTTTGTAGATACTGCGTGTCACGTGGCCACTCGACCCACTTGGTGCACCGCGCCAGCAGCAGCTGCCTTCGTAGGCGCTCGCCTGGCGGCACTTGCTGTGGCGCTCCGGTCTGAACGCCACCAAGTACGACGATAACAAACTTGGTGGCATTGCAGCTTCTTGCAGTGAGACGAGCGCTATCCATCACCCAGGAGTAGGGCAAGTACCTATTTTACCAAACCTGGAAGGATGATGGGCTGAGTTATGACTCTCTGTCTAGCATTAAAATTCACGGCGTTTCCAATTGAGAGGCAGGAATTCTTTTACAGCATCATCTGGCCACATGTATATATGTGTGTGTGTATGTGTGTATATGTGTGTGTGTGTATGTGTGTATGTGCGTACGTGTGTATGTGTGTGTGCGTGCGTGTGTGTATACTATATGTCGCGGGAGCGGCAGTGTAGCGGTTAGCGCGCTGCGCTATGAACCTGGTGACCCGAGTTAATTCCCGCTCGCAGCCAACACCAGTGGCGATTATTGAACCAGTTATGGGCCTCCCGTAGGTGGACCCAGCCTCAAATAAGTACCTGGTGCGGTGTGTAAATATCACCACTGGGGAGACAAAGGCGGGCGTGCGTGGTGCTGGCCACCCACCCCTCGTGTACCGTGCCGACCTTCATAGGTGCTCTCTCACACCTCTTGCCCCTACAGTCTGTTGAGGCTACACGGGCGACCTTTGTCTTTGTTTACCGTGTGTGAGTGTACGTGGGGAGCAATGTCATCGTTCGTGGACCCGTCAGCCTTCACGTCACACCAGTGGCAACTGATGTTAGAACCTGGCCCGGCCCTGCCTTGCTCTATGTGTATGAAGTACCGGTGAGGACGCTTGACGCCGAGGTTGAGGCACACGTATATTTATTTCACAATACGACAGTGGGCATATAACACTCGAGGGGGTATCGGCCCCTCACCCGTATAACTCGGGATACACCCCTAGCTAACTCTGTCCTAGCCCCGAATCCTCCACTAATGGGCTAGGGGAGGCTAACTGGCCCGACACTGGTAAGTCGGGCCCGGTACCCGGAGTTCCAGACCAGCTCTTACAAGAGCACCGGCTCTGGCTTTCGGGACCACGCCGCTGGCTCAGTCCTGTCCGGCCCTGAAAAGGACATCGAACTAGGGGAGTCCAGGGCTCTCTAAGACGTCTTCAGTCTTCTTCCCTTAGCTTAAACATAACTCTCTCGAGCCCTTTGAACATCCCTTTTATACCCAACCCTCCCTGAGGGGTGGGGCCCCGGGGATCATAACGTTCGAACCAGCCCCCCCAGGGTGTCTGGCTCGGACGTCGTAGAGGGCACCTCCTCGTGCACTTACGTAGCCCGCGCACTGTTTGTTTTCCATAGGCTGCCATGCATAACGGGCCCTCTCTTTAACACCCCTACATCACCCCCCCCCGCATAGCTTGCAGCCGTCCCGGCTGCCAACATACAAAAATGACAATAAAAGTGCATTTACACCTTGACCGCGCGTGTGCCTCACTATTTTTCAACAATAACAAGAACAGCAACAAGAACACAACAAAATGCAACAGCAAGAAGAGAAAACAACCCGATGCACCCCCCTTGAATAAATACGAATTCCGTAAAAAAACAACCTATATACAATTAGCAGGGAACCCACCATACACACAACACCAGGTGAACCCAATGTATGTACATTTCAATGGGCAGGGAACACACCACCCACACAACACACAATGAACCCAACGTATGTACATTCAATGGGCAGGGAACACACCACCCACACAACACACGAAGAACACAACCTATGTACACATCTTCCGGCCTCATAACAGTCTGCGCATTTTTGCGCGCGTCCTCGCAGCGGGCCCCTCACACGGGGTAACCCCGGGTGGCGGACCGTCAGGTGGCAATTGTCCGTCCCGGAGTGAGTCCTCATCCGACGCCGCGCGACGTCGGCATCCCCAGGAGGGGTGGTCGGGCGTGAGCCCGTCAGTCCTGATGCACCTGGAGGTGGCACGGCCGGCAAGGCATTAGGTGAGAACGACGGAGACGGACCCAGTGAGTCGGTCGACCCCCACACGTTTGGCCACACATGTGTGAAGTGGGTTTGTGTACCGCAACGAAGGGTTTTAACCTAGAGGGGTGCACGAACCATCGCCGCTTCCCCATTTAATGCGCACGCACTGTGGTCGCAAAACTTCGACCACCTCCACAGGGCCCCGCCACGGCCGCACCAGCTTAGAGGAGGTTGCCAGTGGCACTTGGGGACAGTGCAGCCATGCCTTGTCCCCCGGCTTCCACTGTATCATGTGCGCCGACCCAGCCTGAGGCGCTCATTCGCCTTTTGACGGAGGTCGAGTTTAGCATTGCAGCATCCCGCACCTCTGTTAATTTGGCCAGATTAAATTTGACGTGGTAGCCAATTTAGTTTTCCCTTGCGGCTCGGGGATCTGCAGCTGGGCGCGAACAGGCGGGTCGGGTTCGCGACCGTACATGAGGTAAAAGGGGGAAAATCCCGTAGCTGCATGGGGTGCCATCCGGTATGCCGCCAAGACCCCTTGAATATGCAGGTCCCAGTCGGTCTGTGAGTCAGAGACCTGCTGTGACATCATTGACGTAATGGTGCGATGCAGGCGCTTGACCATCCCGTCAGTTTGCGGGTGATACGGGGAGGTACGAATTTTCTTCGTGCCTAGGAGGTCACAGACTTGTTTGAGCAATTTACCGGAAAAATTTCTGCCCTGGTCGGTCAGCAGCCGCTCCGGAGCACCTTTGTCCAGGACGTATCCCTGAACAAAAGCCTCCACGATGGCTGCTGCCGACTGGTTGGCAAGGGGCCAGGCCATAGGCCAGCGTGTAAAATACTCGACACCAGTCAACAAATATCTATTGCCCCTGGGGGTGGCGGGAAATGGGCCCAAAATGTCCAGCGCGACAAGCTCATTTATTCTGGACACTTTGATCGATTGCAAGGGTGGGTTAGACTCCCGCGCCGGCGGTTTCCGTTGCGCACACCGAGGGCATGATCCCAATAAATCCCCAACATCCCTCGTCATGCCAGGCCAAAAAAAATCAAGTTGTAGCAGGGCAAGAGTCTTTTGGGTCCCCAGGTGTAATAGGCGCTCATGCGCGGCCCACACCACCTTGCCTCGCAACCCAGAAGGGACCACCAGCCGATGTCGCTGGATTTCCCGTCCCAATGCATCAGCAGACCTTGCACCATTTCCCATGCATCAGAATCACCCTTCACACGCCCAGCACCCCCGACGCGATGACGCCACCCGAGGAGGGAGGTATCCTCCATCTGGAGGCGCCCCCATTCAGTGACGGGCAACCCCAACAGGGAATCTCTTCCCTGTTGTTCGATCGAATTAGTAATTAATGTTTCGTCGTCATCGGTGGCTGCCAAGACCGGAACCGATGCGTCCCCTGAAGGCCTGCAACGTCCCGACCCCAGGAGGCATGCACATTCCGAGGTGGTTGGCATGCGCGACAGAGCGTCCGCATTCGTATGGCGAACGCCCTTACGGTAGGTGGTTTCAAAATCAAAGTCCTGGAGAACCTCCAACCATCGAGACAACTATCCGATGGTTGTTGAACTCGCAGGGCATACTGTAGTGCCGCATGATCTGTGCGGACGGTGAAATGCCGACCGTACAGATATGGGCGATACTGTTGGATGAAATAGACAATTGCCAACAGTTCCCTACGGGTGACACAATATCTTTGCTCCGCAGGAGACAACACCCGACTACCGTACGCGACCACCCGTTCCACGCCATCAACCACCTGGGAAAGCACACCCCAATACCCGTGTTGCTCGCATCGGTGTCGAGCAAAAAGGGCTTAGAAAAATCGGGGTAAACCAAGGGAGGGGCTTTTACCAGGGCGTCCCGAAGGGAGCATAAAGCAGCCTCCTCCTCTTGACCCCAGTGGAACCGAACCCCTTTAGATGTTAAAGCGTGCAGGGGTTTGGCAATTGTCGCAAAATCAGCGACGAACCGTCGGTAATACGACGCGAACCCAATGAAACTCCTGACCTCTCCCACCGAGGTGGGAGTCGGCCAGGAGCTGACACACTGCGTTTTGGCGGGATCGGTAGCAATACCTGAGCGTCCCACGATGTGCCCCAAATAACGCACCGAATCGTGCAACAAATGGCATTTTGGGGTTTGAATTTCAAATTAGCAGCCCGCATCTTTAGGAAAACCGCCCGCAACCTCTGGAGATGTTCGTCAAAAGTTTTACCAAAGACGATAACGTCATCCAAATAAATGAGGCACGACTCCCATTGCAATCCAGCCAAAACCAATTCCATCAAACGCTGGAAAGTTGCCGGCGCTGAGTGTAAGCCCATCGGCAACCGGTTGAATTGGAACAGGCCGTGCGGTGTACGGAAAGCAGTTTTAGGCTTTGAATCATCGTCCAGAGGAAGCTGCCAGAATCCCGAAAGTAAATCGAGTGTGGAAAAGAATCGCGCTCCGCCAAGGCGTCCAGCGATTCATCCATCCGAGGGAGCGGGTATGCGTCGGCAACCGAAATTTTGTTAAGGCGCCGAAAATCAACGCAAAACCGCAACGAACCGTCCTGCTTTTTAACCAGGACGATCGGCGCTCTCCAAGGGCTGGTGGAAGGAGAAATGATGTCGGCGGCCAACATGTCATCAATAGCCGATTTGACATGGTCCTTTTCGGCGGGACTCAACCGAAACGGATTTTGGCGAATTGGCGCGCTGTCACCCGTGTCAATATGGTGACGCAGCAGGTGAGTACAACCCAAATCGTATTTATTCCGACTAAAAACGTCTGAAAATTCCCGCAGTAGTGTTTTAAGTTGTTGACGCTCTGAATCTGACAGGTCCGTCGATCCCGCACAAAGCGCCTCGAGCCACCCTTCATCGCTGTCCGAATGCGGTCGCGGCGCAGGGACAACGCTGACGTGATTTGCGACGGTTTCCTCACATGGCACCGGCGTTGCGTGAGCAAGCACGGTTCCCTGTGGGACCACCACCGTCTGCGAGCCCACATTGAGGACCGCGATGAAGGGTTCACCGTCCCCTCTTACTATGGTCTGGGCCGGAAGTAAATGAGGTCCACTAACCCCGGCCCTAGACGGCCCCAGCAGAACCCCTTGGGCCGCAATACCCTTAGCGAAGGGTCGCCGAAATTTCAAGGGAATCAACATTTGTGCCCTCGGAGGGACGCGCACCGTTCTCTCTACGAATGCCGGCACCGTCGCGAACGCCGTCCGAGTCGTAACGGGTGATGGCAGAAACACCATGCGTCTGCCCGACGGGAGCTCAATGCATCCCTGGTCGATTAATATCCTAATCGGCATTTTGGCCAGGAAGTCCGTCCCCAGCAGGCACGGAACCGCCAGCGAGGAGGAAACAAAAATCGGCCCAGACAATTTAATTTCCCCAACACAAATTTGGGCCCGAATTTGTCCGATGATGCCAAGTGAGCCCCCGTTAGCCGCATAGAATGGTACGTTAACAGGCATCAAAGGACGGCTCTGGACAGGGAGAATATTGTATATTAACTCCGAAATAATGGTCGCCGATGCTCCCGTATCGACCAGGATGCGCACTTCAACCCCGTCGATGTGCCCCACAACGGCCGACGACCCCGACGATGCGGCTACCACACGATCGGCCAGCACGGACCACTGGCCGGGTTCGATATGAGTACCCAGAGTGGTGCGTGTAGGTGCGATGGTGCGCGATATCGGCCCCCCTCTCGTTGCGGTGTTTGAGTGCGTGACGGGCGTGTGCGTGGGCCAAACATGTGGGGTGCCGCGACTCGCCGGGTTATGATGGTGGAGCTTGTGATGAGGCCCGTCGTCCCGTTGAGGTGTCGTCCCGCGCTGACGAGGAGAGCGGCACCCGAGGCGACGTGGCCCCGGACGCCGCAGTTAAAACACCGCGGGAGCGCCGTCGGAGGTGACGGATGGTCGGAACGGCCCGACCCGTCCCGGCCCGACCGTGCTCCCGTCGCCTGTTGCCGTCGGTAGTCGACGGCGTAGAGCTCCTCCATCGGAAGGGTGGCTGCAGCCACCGCACGCCCCGCCGATGCCCTGCTGGCTTTCCGCCGGAGCGACAGGAGGTTGGCGTGGAGGAGCCTTGCCGCCTGGAGCGATGTCATCTCCGCGTCCTCCTGTGCGACGACAGCGATGTCAAGGTCGTCTGCCAGGAGGAGGATTTTCTCCGTGACCATAGCGTCCACGCCGTCGTCGTCCATACGAGGGAAGGCCGACTTAGCCATCGCCAGGAGGCTCGTCCGGTATGCTAGGGGCGACTCCTTCTCACCCCGCTTGCGGTCGTAAAATTGCTGTCGGCATTCGGCTGATGGTCCATAGACCCGCCCAGTAGCTGTAGCGCCATCGGTAACGTAGACTGCTTCTCTCTCGGCGCCGATGTGAGGGCGGCGAGCGCGTCGTCGTCGAGGAGCGCCGGCAGCGCGCAGAGAGCCTCCTCATCGGACCATTTCGCCATCTCCTGATGGGCGAGGAACCGTCGGCGAAAACCGGCCCAGTCTCCCTCCGCGCCGATGAACTCCTTCAGCGGGGGCAGTCTCTGATGAAGCGCAGCGGTTGTTGTAGACTCCCGCAGGCTGATGTCACCACCACTCGGCTGTGCGTCGGTGCGAACGGCCGATGGGATCGCCTGTCGCGGTTGTGATGACGCACCCTCCGGCGGTGATGACGCTGCAGCTCCAGCGACGGCGATGTCGGAGCGGATGTTCAGGCTGGCCACGCCCTGAACAGCTGTAGCGTCGATGGCGGGAATTTCAAATTCGGACTGCTCCGAAATGGCGGTAAGGCGCCCTGGTCGTTGGCTCGCCTCGCCCCGTGTTGGATCACCGGCCCCAATCGCGTGATGGTTTCCAGCGTGGCGGCAGCGGCATACAGCAGCTCCGCCAGCCTCCCGTGAGCCAGCCGTAACGCGTCTGACTGCGGCCCCTCTTCATTTCGATGCCCCGGTAAGGAGGCGTCAGGCCCCGGCTGCACCATGTCTTGTGGAGCCGTCTCGGGCTCGACGATCTCGGCAGTTTCTTCCTCCTGCGGTACTTTGGCCCGCGCTGTTTTCCGCGTGTCCATGTTCGTATTACTTCTGACACCAGTTGAAGTACCGGTGAGGACGCTTGACGCCGAGGTTGAGGCACACGTATATTTATTTCACAATACGACAGTGGGCATATAACACTCGAGGGGTATCGGCCCCCTCACCCGTATAACTCGGGATACACCCCTAGCTAACTCTGTCCTAGCCCGAATCCTCCACTAATGGGCTAGGGGAGGCTAACTGGCCCGACACTGGTAAGTCGGGCCCGGTACCCGGAGATCCAGACCAGCTCTTACAAGAGCACCGGCTCTGGCTTTCGGGACCACGCCGCTGGCTCAGTCCTGTCCGGCCCTGAAAAGGACATCGAACTAGGGGAGTCCAGGGCTCTATCTAAGACGTCTTCAGTCTTCTTCCCTTAGCTTAAACATAACTCTCTCGAGCCCTTTGAACATCCCCTTTTATACCCAACCCCTCCCTGAGGGGTGGGGCCCCGGGGATCATAACGTTCGAACCAGCCCCCCCAGGGTGTCTGGCTCGGACGTCGTAGAGGGCACCTCCTCGTGCACTTACGTAGCCCCACCCACTGTGTTTGTTTTCCATAGGCTGCCATGCATAACGGGCCCTCTCTTTAACACCCCTACATGTATATAACACACGTTAGCGCGTCGTGGGCTGTGCTGTTTCACATCTGCTTCATCGGTGCTCGCTGATGTCATTTCACTCCACCAAACTGTGAAACTTGAGGGGAGACAGTGTTTTACACCAAGATCTACACACGTGCGGACAAGTGTACAAACTCCATGCAATATAATGACACTTTATTTAAAACAAACTCTACAATATATTCATTGTGTAATTACATTTAGTCAACATTGGTCTTTTTTAATTATTTTCATTTTTCTGTCACAAAATAAAGCTCCTCATTGTGAAGGCTGAGCTGGAGCCTGCTGTTGCTGTATTTTGGCTGGCGCTCTGCGAGCCGCCATGGAAATCACATGGCCTTGGAAATACATTTGAGCATATCAAATGGCTTGGGGTAATCGGCTGAAGTTGCCTCTGGTGTGCAATGCGTTCGGCGTCGGGTGAGGAAAACCCGTGTAAAACTGTTTTTGGGCCGCCTTGAGATGTCTCCAGAGCAAATATCCAGCATAGATATGCGTGTGTCTGTGTGTGTGTCTGCATGTGTCACTGTGTCTGTATGTGTGTCTCTGCATGTGTCACTGTGTCTGTGTGTGTGTCTCTGTGTGTGTCTCTGTGTGTCTCTGCATGTATCACTGTCTCTGTGTGTGTCTCTGTGTGTGTGTCTGTGTGTCTCTGCATGTATCACTGTGTGTGTCTCTGTGTGTCTGTCTCTATGTGTGTGTCTGTGTCTCTGCGTGTCTGTGTGTCTCTACATGTGTCACTGTGTCTGTATGTCTGTGTGTCTCTGTGTGTGTCTCTGTGTGTGTGTCACTGTGTCTGTGTGTGTCTGTGTGTCTC
This sequence comes from Lethenteron camtschaticum, assembly GCA_018977245.1. NCBI lineage: Eukaryota > Metazoa > Chordata > Hyperoartia > Petromyzontiformes > Petromyzontidae > Lethenteron > Lethenteron camtschaticum. Next base: position 34,717 of record WFAB01002091.1, read on the forward strand.
TGTGTGTCTGTGTGTGTCTGTGTGTCTCTGTGTGTCACTGTGTCTGTGTGTGTCTCTGTGTGTCTGTGTGTCTCTGCATGTGTCACTGTGTCTGTGTGTGTGTGTCTCTGCATGTGTCACTGTGTCTGTGTGTGTGTGTCTGTGTGTCTGTGTGTGTCTCTGCATGTGTCACTGTGTCTGTGTGTGTCTGTGTGTGTCTGTGTGTCTGTGTGGATGTCTGCATGTGTCACTGTGTCTGTGTGTGTCTGCATGTGTCACTGTGTCTGTGTGTGTCTGCATGTGTCACTGTGTCTGTGTGTGTGTGTCTGCATGTGTCACTGTGTCGGTGTGTGTGTCTGTGTCTGTGTGTGTCTGCATGTGTCACTGTGTCTGTGTGTGTCTGCATGTGTCACTGTGTGTGTGTGTGTGTGTGTCTGCATGTGTCACTGTGTCTGTGTGTGTGTCTGTGTGTGTCTGTGTGTGTCTCTGCATGTGTCTGTGTCTGTGTGTGTCTGCATGTGTCACTGTGTCTGTGTGTGTGTGTCTGCATGTGTCACTGTGTCTGTGTGTGTCTGCATGTGTCACTGTGTCTGTGTGGTCTGCATGTGTCACTGTGTCTGTGTGTGTGTCTGTGTGTGTCTGTGTGTGTCTCTGCATGTGTCACTGTGTCTGTGTGTGTCTGTGTGTGTCTGNATGTGTCACTGTGTCTGTGTGTGTCTGTGTGTCACTGTGTCTGTGTGTGTGTGTCTCTGTGTGTCACTGTGTCTGTGTGTGTGTGTCTGTGTGTCACTGTGTCTGTGTGTGTCTGTGTGTCACTGTGTCTGTGTGTGTGTGTCTGTGTGTGTGTCTGTGTGTGTGTGTCTGTGTGTGTCTGTGTGTCACTGTGTCTGTGTGTGTCTGTCATGTGTCACTGTGTCTGTGTGTGTGTGTCTGCATGTGTCACTGTGTCTGTGTGTGTCTGCATGTGTCACTGTGTCTGTGTGTGTGTCTGTGTGTGTCTGTGTGTGTCTCTGTGTGTCACTGTGTCTGTGTGTGTCTGTGTGTGTCTGTGTGTCACTGTGTCTGTGTGTGTCTGNATGTGTCTGTGTCTGTGTGTGTGTGTCTGTGTGTCACTGTGTCTGTGTGTGTGTGTCTGTGTGTATGTGTCTGTGTCTGTGTGTCTGTGTGTAGGTCTGCATGTGTCTGTGTCTGTGTGTCTGCATGTGTCACTGTGTCTGTGTGTGTGTCTGTGTGTCTGTGTCTGTGTGTGTCTGTGTGTGTGTCTGTGTGTGTCTGTGTGTCACTGTGTGTGTGTGTGTCTGTGTGTGTCTGTGTGTGTGTCTCTGTGTGTCACTGTGTGTGTGTGTCTGTGTGTGTCTGTGTGTCACTGTGTCTGTGTGTGTCTGTGTGTCTGTGTCTGTGTGTGTGTGTCTGTGTGTCTGTGTGACTGTGTGTCTGTGTCTGTGTGTGTGTGTGTCTGTGTGTGTGTGTGTCTGTGTGTGTGTGTCTGTGTGTGTGTCACTGTGTCTGTGTGTCTGTGTGTGTCTGCATGTGTCTGTGTGTGTGTGTCACTGTGTCTGTCTGTGTGTGTGTGTCTGTGTCTGTGTGCACTGTGTGTGTGTCTGTGTGTGTCTGTGTGTCTGTGTGACTGTGTGTCACTGTGTCTGTGTGTGTGTGTGTGTGTCTGTCTGTGTGTCTCTGTGTGTCTGTGTCTGTGTGTGTGTCACTGTGTCTGTGTGTCTGCATGTCTCACTGTGTGGTGTGTCTGTGTGTGTCTGTGTGTCTGTGTCTGTATGTGTCTGTGTGTCTGTGTGTCTGTGTCTGTGTGTGTGTCTGTGTGTCTGTGTCTGTGTGTGTCTGTGTGTGTCTCATGTGTGTGTCTGTGTGTGTGTGTATGTGTCACTGTGTGTGTGTCTGTGTGTGTGTCTGTGTGTGTGTGTCTGTGTCTGTGTATTACTGTGTCTGTGTGTGTGTGTCTGTGTGTGTGTGTGTCTCTGTCTGTGTGTGTCTGTGTGTCTGTGTGTCTCTTGTGTCACTGTGTCTCTGTGTGTCTGTGTGTCTCTGTCATGTGTCTGTGTGTGTGTGTGTGTGTCTGTGTGTGTGTGTCTGTGTCCGGCAAAACAACCTCCTACCTCCTCGCGGTGCCGGACGGGCAACACTGTCGTGGGCAGTGCTGTGGGGGAGGGCCAATGCCCATTGGCCTCTCCCCTCATGGCGTCTGTGACCACCACAGTGGCTAAACGGGGCTCTGGACGGGTGTGAGGGCTGGTAACCCTCCACCTTCAATTAACCACCACTAAACCACGATTAAACATAAACCTGTAACAAATAAGCTTGTGCCGGAGGCCCGGGGGTCAGGCTTTTATGACGTCTCCTGGCCAAACCCCATTTGGCGGAGCCAGGAGATTGAATTTTCACCCTCGGGGCTCCTCCAGAAACAACAAAAAACCATTGCGGATGGCCACGTGGAATGTTCGAACGCTCACTGCGGAGGAGAGGCTGCCACTCCTCTGTCGGGAGCTGGACCGGTACCGCCTGGATCTCTGTGGCATTCAGGAGGTCCGGTGGACCGTTCTAGCTCCTGCCACCATGAGGGTGGACAGTCCTCTACTCGGGCAGGAGACTGCCAAACAACAGGGTGTGGCTCTTCTTCTGAACAAAAGAATGAAGGGGGCGTGGGAGCGTGGCGGTGAGGTGTGGGAAGCTGTAAGCCCCAGGATACTTTGGGCTCGCCTTCCCATCAACCGGAGGCGAGGACTGGTGGTCGTGGTTACTTATGCCCCACCGAAGACGAACATCCGTGGAGGGATGCAGGCAAAGCCGATGAGTCAGACGCTTTCTATGACCTCCTGTCACAGGTGCTGGCTAAAGTGGCCACTCGGGACAGAGTCATCTTGTTGGGTGACTTCAATGCCCGAGTTGGTCATGATGCTGGTACCTGGTCTGGAGTGATTGGAAGGCATGGGCCAGATCAGCTCAATAATAACGGTAGGAGGCTGCTAGATTTTTGTGCAGCCCATGGGCTTGTAATTACCAACACGCTCTTCCGGCATCGGCGCATCCACACAACATCATGGATACATGCCGGGTCCAAGCAAGAACATCTGCTGGACTACGTAGTGACGGACCAGCGGATGCGAGCCCATGTCCTTGACACCAGGGCCTACCGTGGAGCTGATCTGTCCTCTGACCATCGACTAGTCATCTGTAAGATGCGCCTGCCTTTCTTCCACTCCGGTGGTGGGTGTACACCCAGGATCCCATTCCAACCAAAAGTGGCCTGGTCTCAGTTAGCTGATGAAAGTTGCAAGCGAGAATTTCATCATCGCTTGCAGCTGGGGTTGGCATCGTCCCCACTCCACCTGATGTCGAGGGGAAATGGGCGAGGTTTAAGACTGTGACTCATGCAGCTGCAATGGCTGCTTTGGGTACGCGGTCCAGACCTCCCCAGAAACCCTGGCTGACAGAGGAGGTGTTCAGGTTAATTGAGAAAAAGCGTCAGGCCCACTCTCATCGCCTACAGCATCCCACGTCAGAGAATGAGAAGGTTTACCGCAGCCTTCGCTCAGAAGTTCGGACAGCCGTCAGGCGCTGTAAGGATGGGTGGTGGTCGCGGGTTGCTGAGGAGATGGAGTCTGCCTCAGTGGCCCGTGATCACAAATCACTATTTAACTCCATCAAAAAAGTAACCTGCAGCGCCACACCTATTACCATCATTAGAGGAAAAAACGGTGATCCAATCTCCGACCCCAGGAACAGGTTTGCAGATTTGCTGAGCATTTCTGTGAGGTCCTGGGGGAGGGAAATTCTCTCAGCCAGGAAAACATCATGGCACAAAGTGGTGATAACCCTGCTGAGGCTGCGGTGCCTCAAATATTGCAAGAGGTCACCCCTGTGAGTGGCTGGCTGAGGTGCCATCTGTTGAGGAAGTACTGAAGGCGATCCGGAGTCTGAGACCAGGAAAGGCACCGGGCAGAGATGATCTCCCAAGCGAAATGCTGAGGGAGGGTGGCGTTTGTGCACAGACTGCCCTATATGACATCATAACAACAGTCTGGACCACTGGACGGGTTCCGCAGGACTGGAAGGATGCCCTGGTGGTTCCCCTCTTTAAGAANGGGGACCGTACCGACTGTAACAACTACAGGGGCATCTCACTCCTCAGTGTGCCGGGTAAGGTCCTGGCAAGGATTATTCAACATCGCCTTGCTAGGCACGCTGAGGAGAGGCTTGCGGAGCCCCAATGCGGTTTCAGGAAAGGGCGGTCCTGCACAGATGCCATATTTTCTGTCCGTCTGCTACAGCAGAGGTGTAGGGAATTCCAAAAGACCTACATCTCTGCTTTATTGACCTGGCCAAGGCCTATGATACCATCAGTAGGACTGGGCTCTGGGTTGTTCTTCGTGCTTTCGGAGTCCCTGACCCTCTGCTCACGATCATTAAGGACCTTCATGATGGTGAGCGGGCCCGGGTAAAACTACGTGGCCGGGAGTCGGAGCCTTTCTCTGTACACCTTGGGGTGCGACAGGGATGTCCTCTGGCTCCCACATTATTTAACATCTATTTTGACCGCGTAGTTCTTGAAGCCTTCAATAGCTGTACCGGGGGAATTTCCATTTGGTACAGATATAATGGGAGGCTGATCGACGCCCGGGTGCGATCAAGGGATGGCTCCCTATTGGTCAACCACGTTATGTATGCCGATGATTTGGTAATAGCTGCTCATTCAGAAGAGGAGTGGGAGGCGCTGCTGCTGAGACTGGAGCGTGCCACTAAGAGGTGGGCCTTACCATCAGCCCACCAAAACTAAGCACCTGCCTGGGTATTTTGTACCATCGGACACTCCACCCCACAACTCCCAATTGGTGATGGGCAGTTGTGGAGAGAGTGGAGAGTTTCCCATACCTGGGCAGTGTGCTTATGACCGGCTCCAGTCTATCAGCAGAGGTCTCACTCCGAATCAGTCGAGCGGCAATATCTTTTCATCGGTTGCGTAACGCTGTGTGGAAGCTACCTAGTCTGTCACTCCGCACGAAGCTTCAGGTCTTCTCGGCCACGGTCATTCCCTCCCTTCTCTACGCTTGCGAGACGTGGACCCCTGGTGGAGCATCTTCGCCGGTTGGAAACATTTAGGCTGGCCTGCCTACGATCCATCCTGGGTTTAACCAGGCTGGATTGTGTGAGGAGCTCACAAATCCTTGAAAGATCTGGGCAAAGTCCCATCAGTGAGCTCCTCCGGCAGGCAAGGCTGCGTTGGCTGGGTCATGTAGCCCGCATGCCCAGCCACCGCATGCCTAAACAGCTTTTGTTCGGACGGATCGAGGGGCTAGACGGGCGCGCACGGGCTGGAGAAGAGATGGAGTGATGTGGTACAGGAGGACGTGGAGCTGAGTGGACTTGCCGATGACTGGTACCAGCGGTGTCAAGATCGGCCTCAGTGGAGGAGGCTCGTGAAGGACGCTACTGGGCAGTTGGAGGCAGTCGCCCTCCAACAACAACGGAGGGCGGAGGAGCGACGCTCACAACAACGAGCGGAGCGCCGGGTGGATAAAGCACAGCAAGTTGGCACAGTAGGGGGCACAGGTGGTGCATCAGCCAGTCATCTCGGTCATCTCGGTCAGTCGACCCGTGGCACCTGGGTCTGCCCGTGACCTCCTGCCAGCGGGCTTTCGACACTTCACGTGGCCTCAAGGTGCACTTGGCCTGGCACAAGCATCGTGGTGACGTCACCGCCACTTAGTGGCGAATGGCGGTTGTTGTTGTTGTTGTTGTGTCTGTGTGTGTGTGTCTCTGTCACTGTGTCTGTGTGACTGCATGTGTCCTGTGTGTGTGTGTCTCTGTCACTGTGTCTGTGTGTGTCACNGTGTGTGTGTGTGTCACTGTGTCTGTGTGTGTGTCACTGTCTGTGTGTGTGTCTGTGTCTGTGTGTGTGTGTGTGTCTCTGTGTGTCNGTGTGTGTGTGTCACTGTGTGTGTCTCTGTCACTGTGTCTGTGTGACTGTGTGTCTCTGTGTGNCTGTGTGTCACTGTGTGTCTCTGCATGTGTCACTGTGTCTGTGTGTGTCTGCACTGTGTCTGTGTGTGTGTCACTGTGNCTGTGTGTCTGTGTGTGTGTGCTGTGTCACTGTGTGTGTGTGTGTGTGTGTCTGTGTCACTGTGTCTGTGTCTCTGTCACTGTGTCTGTGTGTCTCTGTGTCTGTGCGTGTGTCACTGTGTGTACTGTGTCTGTGTGACTGCCAAGTTGTCCTTATTTTCGTTGCCTTCTGACGAGTCCAGCAGAGACACTCCCTGCACACCGGGTCGCCGCACAAAGACAAAGATCCCCGTGTAGCTTTAACAGACTGTTGGGGCAAGTGCTGTTAGCGAGTACCTATGAAGGCCGGCACGGCACACGAGGGGGTGGGTGGCCAGCCCACTCCCGGCCGCCTTTGTCTCCCCAGTGCCCGATGATGCTGGATGCAATTACCAGCGAAACGTCGTGCTACTCAAACATTGTAAATGTTGTGGTTTCACGCTTCAACACACCGGTGGGCTAAAGCAGTGAACTATTTTGTCTTTTGTCAACGTGACACTTTTTACTGATTGGCCGTGTCGGGTGGTGGAGGGTTACGACACATTTATAAATAACGCGATCTCACCCAAAACACGTTGATTACGAATAATAAGCCTGCTACGTGTTAAACTGAGCAGTTACGTTGTGACCAGTGTAGCTACTAGCCTGGTGGTCACCGACACAGCTTGTAATTCTGTTAAGGGGAAAGTTACCCCGTGTGTTGGAACTGAATCAATGTGTTGCCTCCAAGGCAGTTGAACCCATCGCACTTACAGTTTACAATCCTGTTGCCGGCTTCTCCATTTAAACACTCCCACAAACGCCTTCGCCGAGAGAATGAACGCCGGCGCGGGATTTGGCGGGAAACCAAAACCGCCGCCGTTTCGGATAAAAAAGGCCCTGGCACGTGACGCTCACTTTGCCGTCGGGGGAATGTCTGTGACGTCGCTATCGAAGCGCACGGAGGGGCAGACGAGTGACGGGGGTCGTGTACCGTGCGGTGGCGCCAACCTAGCGGTGGCACTCGCTCACGGTGGCACGGGCTCTGCAGGTGTGCAGGATCCTGCGCGCCTTCTCTGTCATCAACGCTTGGTCCTCCGTCTTGCCGCACGCCACCGCCTCCCACTCCTCGCTCATCTGTGCGGCGGGGGGTCAAAGATTGTCACCGCGCGTCACCAACCCTCGCTACCCTGTCAGATCCAATGCTGCTGCTGCTGCACTATTAGACACTCACATTTAAGTGGAATAAAAACATCTTCATATATACCATGCATCGTCGATGCAGCCAATGGTGATTGGGCTGTTACCCTCAAACTCATTATACAAGATCGTGTGTTGCTTGACGGGTGCGATGTATAAATGTGAGTATGAATGATATTATTGTAAGACCCAGGATGGCATCTGTACTGGCCCAATGCTGACACAGCCTCAGCTCTCTGTGCCACCAAGCTCCCTCAGGAGATTGTCAGTCCACGTGTGGCAACGTTGCCTTTAGCACAACACCATCATCATCATTATTATTTCAACTGAAAATAATTCATGGTGTAGTTGGGAGCTGAAAACACAAAGATATGGAAACAATCTGAATCGACAAGCTTTGCACCGGGTGCATGAATCTTATTAAGTAATTAATATCGCTCACTCTCAAGCAGCAGGCGCGTCGCGTGAAGAGGCGCATTGCAGCCCAATAATGAAACGCAAAAAATAGCACACACACAAAAAGGTGATTCAAACTAATTATGCCAAGCGATGTCATGATTGTAATGAGTGTGTATGTGCAATTCAAGCATGCATGCACTGCTGTGTGGGAACAAAAAAATGAGATAATTAGTGTTGCTTTCCAGCACTGCACTATGGCTAATGACAGCTCATTATTATAACAGATGAGAATGGTCCCAGCCACAAGGAGAGTGCACGGAGCGTGCACATCCTGAGACAAGCACGCTGCTGCTCGCAGTGGCAGAGCGGGGAGAGATCATTCAAACTCTGCACTCACATGATTGTATTGGTAAAGAGACAATAGTAAAAATGGTTTTCTGTATCGACACAAGCACTGCTTCCCCCCCCCCCCATGTTCCGCTTGGAATTGATAAAGCTACCGTACTGCCTCTACTTGATTCCTGTGACATCGTGTATAAATCAGCCCCAAGTACTGTACTGAAGAAGCTTGACTCAATGTATCACTCGGCCTTAAGATTTGCATTGAACTGCCCATATAGGACTCACCACTGAGATCTCTACATTGGGTCAAACTTAGCTTCTCTTAATGATCGACGGCTTGTGCACCAGATCTTATTTATTCACGATGTGCTTACAAGAAATCAGCAGACTACCTGCCGGATCTCCTCGCTGTTTCGAAGAACAAATGTGACCTAAGGTCTTTGCTCATTTATCAGCTTCACGTTCCTTATCGCCGTACAAATACTGGAGGAAGGGCCTTTGCTATTGATGCCCCAGGGTCTGGAATGCTATCGCCAATAAACTGCAACTTGGATCACTACCTCTGAGATCTTCACTCAAAACTGCTCTAGAGTTGTACGCCCCTAGCTGCCAGTGCTATTCAGTGGCCTAAAATAAAATATTTCGCTCCGGATGATCGCTACAAAGTATGACCTGTGTTTTGGTTTAGTGTGCTGATCTTAAAGGTGCATTGAAAAATCATAATACTCCGATTGATGCTCCTGCTGCTGTAGTGGAGTGACTCATGCAGCCAGCTGTGGCTGCAGGGTTCTGGTGGTACATGTTGTTTATAAAGTTTATTGTGAAAATTCCGTCACAGTTCCTATGATCACTGTTTCATTGCTTTCATGGCTTTATTTTGGTGATTTCGAAAAGTGTATTGGTTTAGCCATGTTTGTGTTGTTGTAGTACAGAGTTAGACTGATGGCCTTAATCTAAGCTGTCTTGTGCTTGTTGTTGTTGACTTGCATCCCACTGGGATGTTTGCAGAGTGTTGGTGTACACGGTGCTTTCTCTGCAATATTTTGCTGTCTTTTCTTGGATTTTCTGTTTGCACTTAGTCACTTTAAGATGTTTTCTTGTTCATGTTTTTGTTTTTTGTTTGTTGCGGTTGCACCAGATTCAAGAGCCGAATGGCTCACAGGGCTATACGGAAAGACGATTTTAAAGTGGCGGTTTTTTCTTAACGTCAGCACCACGGACAGTGATTCCACACCTGGTGATGATCGCTTGTGTTGCAGTCGAAACGTCGTGAGGATTTTATTGTTTTATATTTTATTATTTCCCTTCTACGTGACTTTACCGAAAGAACCAAGAATATGAATCCCTGCAGTCACGAAAGCTTTAAATCAAAATAAAAAATTGAGTTTATAGTTTAGTTTTGAAAGAATCTCACGGCCTTCGCCGCATAAACCGGCGGCGTTGCTGACAAATGTCGCTGCAAATACATGAAACGAATCCGCGACGGAATGAATGATCGATTATGTTAATGATCTATCATGTTCATGATCGATTGTCGATGCGGAAGAAAGCCAATCGGCGTCAAGGGGGGAGAGGCTCAGGTGGGAGGGGTCGGTTAGTCCATCCAGACATCACGTGACGGGGGACGCTGTTTGTCGATTTGAAAAATGTTTTATTCAAACGCCGCAGCTCGATCCGAGCTCCAACAAATAAGACGCCGGTAAATAAACATGTCGCAGTTCATACGTGTTGACACAAATAAGACAACGGTAAATAAACATGTCGCAGTTCAATCCGACCTCGATCCGTGCTCGAACACACAGACACAGGCAGAGCCGGCCCAGCCACTAAGCGACCCTTGCAATTGCAAAGGGCCCCGTGGCCAGCAGAGGGCCCCTAGAGTCACTGCTAGCGAGTGGGTGAAAAAAATCATACATCAAAGGGGCCTCCAACCAAATTTTGCTTAGGGCCCCCAAAGGTCTAGGGCCGGTTCTGGACACAGGGACAGGTGAATTCAAATGTTCGACCTGAGCTCAAACACAAAAGACACATGGTGATGACGATGGTTGTGATGTTGATGACGGTGGTGGTGATGATGATGGTGGTGGTGATGGTGGTGATGTTGATGATGGTGATGATGGTGATGATGACGATAATTGTGATGTTGATGACGGTGGTGGTGGTGATGATGATGATGGTGATGATGATGGTGGTGATGTTGATGACGGTGATGATGGTGATGATGACGATGATTGTGATGTTGATGACGGTGGTGGTGGTGATGATGATGATGGTGATGATGATGGTGATGTTGGGTGGTGGTGATGATGATGGTGGTGACGATGGTTGTGATGTTGATGATGGTGGTGGTGATGATGATGGTGGTGGTGATGGTGGTGATGTTGATACGGTGATGATGGTGATGATGACGATGATTGTGATGTTGATGACGGTGGTGGTGGTGATGATGATGATGGTGATGATGATGGTGATGATGGTGATGTTGGATGGTGATGATGATGATGGTGGTGACGATGGTTGTGATGTTGATGACGGTGGTGGTGATGATGATGGTGGTGGTGATGGTGGTGATGTTGATGACGGTGATGATGGTGATGATGACGATGATTGTGATGTTGATGGTGGTGGTGGTGGTGATGGTGATGATGTGGTGATGATGGTGGTGATGTTGATGGTGATGATGATGATGGTGGTGACGATGGTTGTGATGTTGATGACGGTGGTGGTGATGATGATGATGATGGTGGTGATGATGATGATGATGGTGGTGATGGTGATGTTGGATGGTGGTGATGATGATGGTGTGGTGACGATGGTTGTGATGTTGATGACGGTGGTGGTGATGATGATGGTGGTGGTGACGATGGTTGTGATGTTGATGACGGTGGTGATGATGATGATGATGATGGTGGTGATGATGATGGTGGTGATGGTGGTGGTGGTGATGATGGTTGTGGTGATGGTGATGGTGGTGATGATGATCATGGTGGTGGTGGTGATGATGGTGGTGGTGATGATGATGGTGATGGTGGTGGTGACGATGGTTGTGATGTTGATGACGGTGATGATGGTGATGATGACGATGATTGTGATGTTGATGACGGTGGTGGTGATGATGATGGTGGTGATGATGATGATGATGATGGTGGTGTGGTGATGTGGTGATGTGATGGTGATGATGGTGGGATGGTGGTGATGATGATGGTGATGATGGTGGTGACGGTGGTGGTGATGATGATGATGGTGGTGATGATGATGGTGGTGATGGTGGTGGTGGTGATGATGGTTGTGGTGATGGTGGTGACGGTGGTGGTGATGGTGGTGATGATGGTTGTGGTGATGGTGGTGATGATGGTGTGGTGATGGTGGTGATGATGATGATGGTGTGATGATGGTGGTGGTGGTGGTGATGATGGTGATGATGATGATGGTGGTGATGATGGTGGTGATGATGGTGGTGGTGGTGATGGTGGTGGTGACAATGGTTGTGATGTTGATGACAGCGATGACGACGGTGGTGGTGGTGATGATGGTGGTGACGATGGTTGTGATCTTGATGACGGTGGTGGTGGTGATGATGGTGGTGACGATGGTGGTGATGTTGATGACGGTGATGATGGTGATGATGACGATGATTGTGATGTTGATGACGGTGGTGTTGGTGCTGACGATGACAGCGATGACGACGGTGGTGGTGGTGATGATGGTTGTGGTGATGATGGTGATGATGATGATGGTGGTGACGATGTTGATGACGGTGGTGGTGATGATGATGGTGGTGATGATATTGGATGGTGATGATGTTGGTGGTGGTGGTGATGTTGGATGGTGATGATGGTGGTGATGATGTGGTGGTGGTGATGATGATGATGATGATGGTGGTGATGTTGGATGGTGATGATGGTGGTGGTGGTGATGTTGATGGTGATGATGGTGGTGGTGGTGATGTTGGATGGTGATGATGGTGGTGGTGGTGATGTTGGATGGTGATGATGGTGGTGGTGGTGATGTTGGATGGTGATGATGGTGTGGTGGTGATGTTGGTGTGGTGTGATGATGATGATGATATGGGATGGTTGGATGGTGATGATGGTGGTGGTGGTGATGTTGGATGGTGATGATGGTGGTGGTGGTGATGATGATGATGATGGTGATATTGGATGATGATGATGGTGGTGATGTTGGATGGTGATGATGGTGGTGATGGTGGTGATGATGATGATGANGGTGGTGGTGGTGGTGGTGGTGTGTTGGTGGTGGTGATGTTGGTGTTGGTGGTGAGGAGGAACCCGCACCACCGCCACCTCGTCACTGGCCGTACATCTCAACCTGTGACTGCGCCTGGGGCTCTGGACAGCACCACCGCGTGGTCACCGTCCACACTCCTCCTCCTCCTCCTCCAAATCCCTCCTCTTTCGACTCTTTCGAGCAAGCGTAACGAAGCGCACAAATAGAGAGGACGAAGAAGAGGGGGAGGACGATGATGATGACCCATGGCAGCCCACGTCCTGATGCCTCTGCTTCCTGCGCTCCTCCTGCGACTGGAGAGAAAAAGAGAGAGCTAGAGAGCGAGCAAGTGAGTGAGAGAGTGAGTGAGCGAGAGAGTGAGTGAGCGAGAGAGCGAGTGAGAGAGCGAGTGAGAGAGCGAGTGAGAGAGGGAGTGAGAGAGCGAGCGAGAGAGCGAGTGAGAGAGCGAGCGAGCAAGCGAGAGAGTGGAGAGAGCGAGAGAGCGAGCGAGCGAGAGAGTGGAGAGAGCGCGAGAGCGAGCGAGCGAGAGAGTGGAGAGAGCGAGAGAGCGAGCGAGCGAGCGAGTGAGAGAGCGAGAGAGCGAGCG
>WFAB01002091.1:52500-59893 GCA_018977245.1 Lethenteron camtschaticum
CACTACTACACACTACACTATACACTACACTACACACTACTATACACTACAATACACTACACTACACACTACTATACACTACACTACTACACTATACACTACTATACACTACACTACTACACACTACACTATACACTACACTACACACTGTAATAAAAGACTCGGACGCTTCTCTCTGACTCCGTGTCCTTTATTTGGGGTTCGCGTTCTCCTTCCCTCACGGCACTCCTCCTGAGATTCTCTGCCTGGCAGCTCCACATCTGCCTTCGCTCCCGTAGCCTTCCGCGCTTCTGCAGCTCCGCTGCAGGCTCTTGGTGCAGCCCTCTGGCTGCTCTCACAGCAGCTCCATCGCTGCTCCCTGTTCCTCCGTGCGTGGCGATCTCGCCACCTCCCAACGTCATCCCTTCGTGGCCTCTGTGGCTATCTCGCCATCTCCTACCTCAGCCCTTCGTGGCCTCTGTGGCTATCTCGCCATCTCCTACCTCAGCCCTTCGTGGCCTCTGTGGCTATCTCGCCATCTCCAACCTCAATCCTCCACTCTCTCTTCCACCCCGCTGGCTGACGCCGTCATGAGCCCCTCAGCCACCAGGCTGAGGCACGGCGACCACCCAACGCGTTCACCACCCTTCACTCCCCGACTGACCCAGTGGCTTCCTGTCTCCCCGCTATAACTTCTCCCCCACGTGACCCTGACTCCTCCCTCTCGGATCGTCATATCCGCCCGCCCATTTACGCCCGCATTACACTACCCTCCCCCGTAGAGAAAATTCCAGCCGTCCTCGGCTGAAACAGAACAAAATAATGCGGGCGAAGGCATCACAATCAGGAGTNCCCCAGACACAACGGAGATTATAAGAACAACAACACAAGTAACAAAAGGGGAGGTATCAGGAACTGGAACAAAACACCGGCCTGTCCTCCGCGCAACAACAACAAGAATAAGAATGGCACAATGCACAACAACGGCAACTGACACGCAAGAATGGCCAACGCGCACAACCCAGGAATGTGATGTTTTAGTGCGTGTCCATGTTGCAGTTCCATCCGCTCGGCCCAAGTCCAACGTCAAAGAGCAAATGGTAGAGCAGGAATGACGAACAGGCGCTCAATCGCTCCTTCAAGTCCTCGTCCAGTTAGCACACCAGGTAACACCCAGTGTGGCAAGCACTGAAGATCTGTGACGAGAAGGAGAATCCAATCCCCTGAGGCACAACACAACAACGCACATCCACATGTCGTACACGACAGCCACCCGGCCCCAGGGTAGTGGAGATGATGTAAATCCGGCCCGCTTAAAAAAACCCCCATAAATACCCAAAATAACCGCGATGGATGCCCCAGTATTTACACCTTAACAACAATATTATTTACACGTGACAACAACAACAACAAATTTCCTGCTCTTGCCCACCAGCAGTCCTCCCTTGAGGACCAGCACAGACATCGCACGTACACAGCATGTACCCACGGTCACTCTCAGCAAAACCCCCAGTCGCACACCCTCGCGTGGAGAGAGCCACGCTCCCCAGCGGTAACGTTTAACTCGCCATAACCCCCACCGTGGTCGTCAACCCACAGCAACATCCACTGACCATACTCTCAGCTAGTGCAATTTCGGGATGAGCAGCAACTCGGCCATGCTCCTCCCTTACTATCCCATCAGAGATGGACACACACCAGCCTCGTATAGTCTGATGCTTTATAGCCCAGGGAAGGTTCATCCCCCGGCAATGCCAGACCCCATCGACTCCCCCCACGGGGCAATGTTCTCTTATAGAGACAATAACACCCTAACCCAGATCCCGTGAGCCCCCGGCACACCAGGTTCAGTCTGCCACCGCACAACTGAACCATGACTCCCCGAGCCATATGAGCACATGGCCCATTAGTTTAAGACATACCACGGAGGTTTCGCCTCCGGGCTGTCAGGTCAGCCATCAGCCATAGGCCGATGTGACCACAACTCGTGCATCACCCAATCAACAATGGCAGGCATAACAGATGGAATATTTGCCCCACCGAGGTTTTTCCCGCGCGCTCAAAATGGCGTCCCCCTTCGCCAAGCGCGTTCTCGCAATAACTCGCGCGCACTCAAAATGGCGGCCCTTTGCGCAAAGCGCATCGTCGCCATACCCCGCGTGCGCGCAAAATGGCGGACCAACGTGCGAACACGTGGCCAGTTTTCTCCATTCGTGCACCCCAGCTTCCCTTAGCTGGGGGTCACAAAATGCATCCCCCGTGTTATTGTAACAACCCCAACAACAATAGACGCACAGCCCCAGCTTGCTGCGCGCAGCAGTCATATCGGGGAATTTTTAACCAATATTTTACCAACCACATTGGTTACACAACCCAACTCGCCAAGCAACTCGTGGCTGCATGCAATCAACCAAATACGCGACGCCACTTGGCGCCCATTTACGATCCCATTAGCATTAACATCTAAGCCACCCACAACAGCGTCATCGCGCACCCTCATTTTCAAAAAGCTCAATTACCCCTATAATATACACGCAATCTCGTGTGCACAACACCCATACAACCAAATTTTTGGGTCCCCCACGAATTAGTTACCAATTCCCAACAGGTACGCACAATTAATAACAATCCCAATTCCAATAATCAACCAATGCATTGCACCCCCTAACCGTACAGAACGGTGTAACAACACATACAGTCAGCATATCGCAATCACACGCGTACATTTAAGCACAATAGCAAGCAGATCTGCAGGCAACCAACACACCATTAATCCTGTCGTAACTTTGCAGCAACAACACAACATTCTCTCTCTTGCAACAACCACATCGCACATAGCACCTCGCAGCACAATACACCAAAAAAATATATATTTTTTTCAATTAAGCCCATCGCGCACGGTAACCCACGAGATAGTACAGCACAGGATACCCGACGCTCCCAAGTTAATAATTAACTTCACCATCAAGATAACAACTCCACACCGCAGCGCACACACACAATTTGACACTCAGCAAATACAGCAGACTCTCCGTCCATTCTCAACACACGCACACACTTTAATTAACACCAAGCAACAAGCAGATAGCGCATTAATCGTTATTACACACACATACACACAATCCGAACCGCGCTCCGCACAATCGAGTCATGAGAGAAAACCAAAATCGCCCCCCAGCCCTCGAAAGATGGGTGAGGTGTGTGTTAAGGCCGGGTGCGTATCGTTATGACTCGCCCGGGCTGCAGCAAGAAGAGGACGGCAGGGTGGCAACTTGAGACGCCTCGCAGAACTCGTTCG
The DNA here is from genome assembly GCA_018977245.1 of Lethenteron camtschaticum. Classification (NCBI taxonomy): domain Eukaryota; kingdom Metazoa; phylum Chordata; class Hyperoartia; order Petromyzontiformes; family Petromyzontidae; genus Lethenteron; species Lethenteron camtschaticum. The sequence continues at coordinate 55,778 of WFAB01002091.1, forward strand.
GCGACTTGACGGCTCCGTTGTCACGCACCCGAGCCAGGACGGGAAGCTCCCGCCCCAGCAGCTACAGCATCGTCGTCCTCTCCTCGCAGCTCGTCCTCGCGCAGCAGCTCACTGCAGGCTGCTCTCCCGAGGCACCTCCAGATGGCAGCGCAAAGCTGCGTCACCGCTGTGATGTTGAATGGCGGCGTCTCCCCGCCGCGGTGAAGACAAGATGGCGGCTTCCCGCCGTTTCTCCCCTGCCACGCCCAAGATGGCGTCTTCGTGCCACGTGGCAGATGGCGCTAGCAGCGCAGGAAAGGCGGAGGCCTACGGATCACCACCGGGCCTCCCCGACGTCGTCCTCGGCGTGGTGAACTCACACAGTTGCGCCAGCACGATTTTCAAGGTCCCCATCCGCGCCGCCATCTGTCTCCATCGTAAGTTGGCGTCCTCCGGCACAGACAGGTCCACCGACGCGGCGACACCTTGCTCACCCGGACCCGTACTCGTCCCAGCACGGATCTCCTCTTCCATCGCAGGCAGGTCCACCGTCTGAGGAAGGTCGTCGTCGTCGGATGATGTAGCAGATGATGGCGCAGGAATATTTTTTTTTTTTTTTTCTCAGTTGTTTTGAGATGCCGTTTCACTTCTGACACCAGTGTAATAAAAGGACTCAGACGCTTCTCTCTGACTCCGTGTCCTTTATTTGGGGTTCGCGTTCTCCTTCCCTCACGGCACTCCTCCTGAGATTCTCTGCCTGGCAGCTCCACATCTGCCTTCACTCCCGTAGCCTTCCGCGCTTCTGCAGCTCCGCTGCAGGCTCTTGGTGCAGCCCTCTGGCTGCTCTCACAGCAGCTCCATCGCTGCTCCCTGTTCCTCCGTGCGTGGCGATCTCGCCACCTCCCAACGTCATCCCTTCGTGGCCTCTGTGGCTATCTCGCCATCTCCTACCTCAGCCCTTCGTGGCCTCTGTGGCTATCTCGCCATCTCCTACCTCAGCCCTTCGTGGCCTCTGTGGCTATCTCGCCATCTCCAACCTCAATCCTCCACTCTCTCTTCCACCCGCTGGCTGACGCCGTCATGAGCCCCTCAGCCACCAGGCTGAGGCACGGCGACCACCCAACGCGTTCACCACCCTTCACTCCCCCGACTGACCCAGATGGCTTCCTGTCTCCCCGCTATAACTTCTCCCCCACGTGACCCTGACTCCTCCCTCTCGGATCGTCATATCCGCCCCGCCCATTTACGCCCGCATTACACACTACTATACACTACACTACACACTACTATACACTACACTACTACACTACTATACACTACACTATACACTACACTATCGCAGACATATTCACCGACAGATACGTGTGTAGTGCCATAAGAGGGGAGGGGCTGCTGGAGGCTCTGGGATCCGAGGCAGAGAAGCCCTCGGCGCCAGGCGCTGGGATCCCAGGCACCCCAGACAGTTAATCCCCTTGGCGCCACCAACGGGGGCTGTGTGTGCTCTGTGGGATACCTGGGGGCGCACACAGNCCCCCCCCCCCCTCGTTGGGCACGAGGCATAAAAGGGCAGCTCCCTGGACGATCGGGGCCAGTCGCAGCTCAAGACCCGCCAGCCAGCCAGCTTAGGACCCTGTACCCCCTCGTCCCGCTTGTCCTTGTAAGGGCCGGGACGCTGTGAGGGCAGTGGTGGGACTCTGGGACTCCCGGCTCTACGTCCTTGTGAGGGCGAGTTCCGAGGAAGCCAGAGTCCAGACCCGCACCTTGGCTGGGTCGGGTTAGGTAGCCTCCCCTAGGGTAGTTGTAGCCGGAGGACCCGAGTGTAGCCAGAGCAGTGTACCTAGGCTGTGTAACTAGGATGTGTACTACCTAGGCTGTGTACCTAGGCTGTAACAGAGTATCAGGAGTGTTGGAGTGTTGTATTGTAATAAAGAAGTTACCTCTACAAGTGTCTCCGGAACCCATTACACATTCACCAGCGGATATTCACCGACAGATACATTCACCAGCAGATCTACCTACCAGGTGATGGCCGCAGGGGCAGGGAATCCTTGTACCAGGTGATGAGGGGCTCTGGGTAAGCGTTGCGCACAAAACATTCACCGATCTGCAAGAGAGGGAAACAGACCAACACACGCAACAAAGATCCCCCGTGTAGCCTTAACAGACTGTAGGGGCAAGTGCTGTTAGCGAGCAACTATGAAGGCCAGAACGGCACACGAGAGGGTGGGTGGCCAGCACCACGCCCGGCCGCCTTTGTCTCCCCAGTGGCGATGTTTTTACGCACTGCACCAGGTATTTATTTGAGGCTGAGTCGACCTAGGGGAGGCACAAAACCTGTTAGCGCGTCGCGCCACGAACCTGGCGACCCAAGTTCGATTCCCACTCACGGCCAACATCAGTGACGATTATCTGAACCGGTTCTGAGCCTCCCCTAGGTCGACTCAACCTCAAAGGAATACCTGGTGCAGTGTGCACACAACTCGCAAGCAAACGGCCGATGACGTCCCAGCGACGTTTGACGCACAGAGCGGCCCCTCCCCCCTCCCCTCCCCTCACCCGTGTCCCTCCCCTCCCCTCCCCGTGTCCCTCCCAGCGGCCCCCACGGTGGCCGTGGCTGCGAGCCAGTGGCCCAAGCTGCTCAACCAGCAGCAGCACAAGGTGAGCAGCCCGCGGCCTGCAGGGACTTTCTTCTAGTTCTCACTCCGCCTTGTCGTCGCTCCGTCTCCCGCTGCTCCTCTTGGGGTGGCTTTGTTACCTTGACGGCGTTGCGGAGACGCACGCACCCCCACCCCCCCCCGGCTGCGGTGCTGTAGACGCCACCGATTCGTGATTCTAACGTGGTTTAGTTTTAGTTGGGAGATGTTGACTACCTCGCCTGGTGCACAGGAGGTCGTGGGTTCGTATATAGTGTAGTGTATAGTGTATAGTAGTGTATAGTAGTGTAATAAAGGACTCTTTCACTGTGTCTGTCTCCGTTGTCCTTTATTTGGGTTCTTTACAACTTTGCCCTACACGGCCCTCGCTCAGAGCCTTCTCCATCTCCCGCTCGGCAGCTTGGCAGCTGCCGTCGCTCACGTAGCCTTTTCTCCTCGCTCCCGATGCAGCTCCGCTGCTGGCTCTCCTCTCAGCCTCTCCGCCTCTGGTGCAGTCTCTCAGCTGCTCTCTCTGCAGCCCCACCGCTGCTCTCTGGTTCTCCCGTACCCGGACACCGCTGGCCAACGGTGCCGAGTCCCGTCGTGTGGCGATCGCGCCACTCTCCACCCTCTGCCCTGCGTGGCCTCCTCCCGTCTTTATTCTTACACTCTCCCCTCGTCTCTTCCGGTTACCGCCCTTAAAAGCTTTCTCTTCTCCCCCCACGTGACCTAACCCCTCCCCCAGTTACGTCATATCCGCGAGGCCGTTTACGCCCGCATTACAGTAATATGGGTATAGTGTATGTATGTATAGGATAGTAGTGTAGTGTGGTAGTGTGTAATGTATATAGTGTATAGTAGTGTAGTGTATAGTGTAGTGTATAGTGTGTAGTATAGTAGTGTAGTGTCTAGTGTAGTGTATAGTGTAGTGTATATAGTAGTGTATGTAGTGTATAGTCTAGTGTTATAGTAGTGTAGTGTTATAGTGTGTGTGTAGTGTTAGTAGTATAGTAGTGTAGTGTATAGTAGTGTATAGTGTAGTGTATAGTGGTGTAGTGTATAGTAGTGTAGTGTGTAGTGTATAGTAGTGTAGTGTGTAGTGTATGTGTAGTGTGTATAGTAGTGTAGTGTATAGTAGTGTAGTGTGTTGTGTAATGTATAGTAGTGTAGTGTATAGTAGTGTATATAGTAGTGTATAGTGGTGTAGTGTATAGTATAGTAGTGTATAGTATAGTAGTGTAGTGTATAGTAGTGTATAGTATAGTAGTGTAGAGTATAGTAGTGTATAGTAGAGTAGTGTATAGTATATTATGGTATAGTATAGTAGTGTATAGTATAGTAGTATATTAGTGTATAGTGGTGTATAGTGTAGTGTGTAGTATAGTAGTGTATAGTAGAGTGGTGAATAGATATAGTAGGTGTAGGTAGTAGTGTACATAGTAGTGTATTGTATAGTAGTGTAGTAGTGTACCACACCCGGCTGCATTTGTCTCCCTAGTGGCGA